>JAUMHE010000044.1:3562459-3573180 GCA_032359235.1 Enteromius mattozi | reverse complement strand
AGCTTGTCCAGCAATAGCTTTAAAGAGCCACAAAACAGTATTTATTGTTTGAATTTCTTTCTGAAAGCTGAGACCTTGTTTCATACCAGAAGTAACATGTTCTGTCTTGTCTCTCGGTGCGTGGTTTGCTCCGCAATGTATTTTTCGCTTTGTGAGAACATGATACGTGGTGTGAGAGTGGCATGGCTTAACGGACATAGCAACAGTAACTAAGGGTCAACTGAGGGTAAGGGTACTAAGGTAACTAAGGGTACAGAGTTTGCTCCAACTAAATAGTTTGTGACATGGGTTATGCATCATTAGATAGAAAAAAAGTAAAGTTAAAGACCTAATATAATTTATGCAAGGTCTTCGCATATATCTGTACAACTTAAATCAGAGTCTTTCAAAGTATTTGCTAGCATACATGAAAACTGGTGATCAACACAAGTGCAGTAGTAAGTTTGGGCCTAAAACCCAAAGTGTACTTTGGTTGGTTGAAAAGGAAACAGATAAGACATTGCTTGTGGTGCAAGGGGCTTAAAGAGATACCTGAAAGTCTAGTTAAACAAATAAAAAGACTCTCAAATGACAATGTACTGGGATTAAGCTTTCTAGTGTGCATGTGTCAAGTGCTTTGTTTGTGCACGCCGTCAGATGGAGGACACTTGGAAAAGCAGTGCAATTGGCTGTACACAAATGCCAAGCATTTGCTTCAAAGCTGAAGTGTACCATTGGCATTAATGTGGTTACTGGCTTTAGATTTTAAGGTTGGATATTACGTTGAGCAGTTGGTAACACCACCTAACCTAATGCTGACACATGATAATGTTAAAATGTAATGGCTATACGATCAAAAAAGATGATAATTTAGCATATATTCACATAGACTTGCCCCACAGACATTCACCGTAAATGTAATGCGGTTTTCTTTTTCTTTTTTTTTCAAACCAGAGAGAAATGAGGTCAGTAGAGGTAAAGCTCCATTTAACCTAGAATATTCCTTTGAGTAACCCTCAATTAATTTAAACCACATGCAAAGATTTATCAATGCAACTTTAAAACATATTCAATACAGTACACCATAACAGCCTGGCTTCAGCATCAGTGCATAGATTCATTGCTTTGCAGTGTCTGGATCCCTGGAATGGCTTGTCACTGTTTAAAAGCCATGATGGATAGTGTACTGTAAATTAACCCAGAGGCCGCAGTGCCTTTCATTGAAAATGGCCACCTCTACAATAGCGAATTATAGAAAATCTCAAATTTTTTTGTGAAGATGTGGAGGTGGTCATATGATGATATGATAAAAAAGAAGGAGTGAAATATACATGTACACGGCATGTACGGCCCACACCACTTTAAAATGATTACCGTGAGCTTCTCTGGAGTAAACTGAGAAAAAGAGATATAAACAAACAGTGTTTTATAAGCGGGCATCACTCGATTTCTTAGTGTCTCTCATGCAGGTCACTTCTCCGGTACAACATCTCACAAAAGCAGCTCCAACCACAGTTACAAACACTAGTTTGAGAGTTTCAGCTTTTTGGGTGACCTACTTCTTCATTAAATTCAAGTGTAGGATCCTGAAGAATCCTTGCAATGTCATGAGAAAAAGAATCTAGTTAGTCTCCAGGATCCATGTGTCAGTGAATGTTAAGCTCTGATTCACCGACTTGCTATTGTCCTCCTCAAATCTCATCCAAACAGCACAAATACTGACTGTCGACTGCAATTGTGTATACATGCATTTCTCTGGGGTTCGCCCAAAACTTACATGACTAATAAAATAAGAATGCAGAAGCAGAACAGTCTATTTTTATTCAAAGTAAGTCATGTTTTCACAGAAGCTGACAAGCGCTGCTGGCACACACACGAGTATACTACAAGCCCCAGAGGGACAAACATACATCACACTGACTTAAAGGATGAAGTTCCTGCATGCACTACATACTAATTCAATCTGACAACTTCTTACATTTGCACGTTGCTCCTGTTCTTATTTCAGGAAGCTTAATGTTGATTTGCTACCGATATAGGACACTGAAAAGCATGGGAATGAGAGAGAAACGTCAGAGGCAGCCATTTAGTTTGTCATCGAACTTCCCTTCTTAAATTGCAGAGCGTGACAGAATCACTGATAGAAGAGGGTGAGATTTTAGCAACAGGTGAGCTGGCTAGTTGTCACTCCACCCCGAAATTAATATTTTGTCATTAATTACTTATCCCCATGTCTTTCCAAACCTGTAAAAGCTTTGATGAAAACCAGGAGGTTTGTGACTGTCCCATTGACTGCCAAACAATTGCCACTGTTAAGGTGCAGAGAAGTATGAAAGACATCATCTGAATGCTCCACCTGCCATCAGTGGTTCAACAGTAATAGTATGAAGCTACAAGAATACTTTTTGTACGGAAAGAAAACAAAAATAAAGGCTTTATTCAAAGATTCGTCACCATTAGTTCCATTTTGGACAGCATCCGGTGGACACACATAACGTACGCAGTTCTGTTTTAGACGCAAAGGAAAGATACACTGTTTGTACAAATCAAAACATAAATACAAGATGCATCTTTTCATTGTGTCTAACGCAGAACTGCATACATAGTGTGCGCTACGGTGATGTTACGTGCCAAAACGTTAAATAAAACAGGTATTTTTGTTTTCTTTACATACAAAAAGTATTCTCATAGCTTCATAAAATTACGGTTGAACCACTGATGGAAGATGGAGCATTCAGGCGCCGTCTTTTACACTTTTCTGCCACTTTAACAGTGGCAATTGTATAGCAGTCAATGGGACAGTCACAAGCCTCCCCGTTTTCATCAAAAATATCTTAAAGTGTATTCTGAAGATGAACAAAGCTTTAATGGGTTTGGAACGACATGGGGGTTAGTGATTAAATGACGAAATTTAAATTTTTTGGGTGGAGTAACCCTTTAAATGTGTGGCAGGAATAGGTGAAGAGCTGGTGTTGTTGTGACAGAAGATTAGTAATGAAAGAGCTGTGGTTCCTACTTCGTTGTGACAACTACTCAGAGCCAGATCAGCGCTGCTGAAGGCCTTAAAGAGACAGCTGCGCACAGGTTTAGTCAGTTTGCTTGATCCCTGACCTATCACACTCACCGTTCTCTTGAGGGTCCGGAAGGAAGAGATTCGGGGTTTGACTGTCTTATTGATTTCCTTCAAACAGTACGACAGGGGGTCCCGGCCAAACTTTGGGGAGGGGGGTCCGTTAGCGGGCGAGGGGGTGGGGGGTGTGGAGAAAGGACTGAGTGAAGACGAGGGCAGCTGGGACAGACACCAGGCACAAACCCAGAGGGACACAGGGACAGGACGGTAGGAGAGGGATGGTGGGAAGGACAGGGAAGGGTAAAAACAAACAAAAAAAACACAAATGACAAGGGAAAAGAAAGAGACACCATCAAACACCTCAAAGCAACATCAAAACAGCAACGCAGACAACACTGGACTAACCTCAGCAAGAGCCAAAAGAAGCAAGACAAATACCCAAACCCAAATCCACAAGCCCCAACACCAGATGAAGAAGCAAACAATGGCTCCATCAGAAAACAGTTCTTGGCCTTGTTCAATGGGCTTTCAAGTGATGTTGGAATGATCACCAAGATGAATGAATGTACATGAATGGCACCACAAAACATTAAGTTAAGGTCATGCCAATTACAAAACCACGGTGAAGTTAATTGTTATTTGTCATAATTAAGTTTTCATAAACTATGTACAGTTGATAAATTAGTTATAAAGCTTTCCAAAAAACTTGAGGTGCCAGGACTGTGTGGTGTACTACCCACCTACAAAACATAACTGCTAGTATGTTTTATTTCCCCCCTCCCCAGTATGGAACTAATAACTGGAGCCACTTTTTGCCCAATCAACATTCAGAGGCTTCTGCTGGACTACATAGCAACAAAAATGCCTGAGCATAAAAGGAGTCCTAATATTTCAGTGAATTTGCATACTAGCTCTGTTCCAGAAACAAGTGAGCGGTCTACAGAGACAACCTTAAAGTTGAATCAATAGTTCACAGTTAATTTCGATAGAAGGTAACATTTGCTAAATTAGTAGTTTTTCTAATAAGCACAAAGAGTATTTGAAGAACACAAGTAATGCTCACAACTTCATACAAAGAATCTGCCATTAGCTGGCTGCTAAGCTAATAACTTCCTATCCTAACACAAAAAAAACTACATTGATTCTGGATTAAATCATGCGTTAATTAAATGGAATGATCTATTTGTACAAATATATACACACACACATTTCTTTCTGGGAATTTTGTTGTAGGATAAATGTGATGCTGCTTTCAATCATGACCAAAATTAGACATCTTACATGGCAGCGTATTATTGTTCCCTACTGTTTAGGATAGTATCACACTGATACAAGAAAAAGGGGCTTTAAATCTAAAACCGTACCAAACAATCCACCACAAATTTATGGGTAAACAAATGAAAGCATTAAAAATAAGTATTTCCCCACAAATTGGTTTTAGTTTCTCAACTTTGTGACTGTCTCAGCCGGAAAGAAAACATGCACAGTGAGCAAAAAGTGAAGCAACAAGGAATGAAAGAAGATGTTTGATCTTCACTACTAAGTGTAGAGGGAAAAAAGCAGATTTGCAGCCCCAAATTGATAAAAACAACAAACAATCATACGCAAAACAAAAACAGATGGATCGGTACAATGATTAAGACAGAAATTAAATCAAAGATGACTTTAACTTGACAGTTAAGCTGGCAAGCGCTGAGGCTCATGTGAAAAAGGCCTAATGTGGTGAAGAAGCAGGAAACTAGATTATTGGAGAAGCAGGAAATGATGTTATTAATATGAAGGTGAAGTGTTCCTAGAAAACACTTTAGACCTACATAGGCCTCTGGGACAAATACATAACCATTTAATCCTAAGCAGAGCTCTGAATCATCACATGACTGAGGAGAATGTTTTAGTAATGTTTTGCCTCCAACCCTCATTTTAAGAGGATTTTTCGCCTTAACAACTTAACCAGATGCAACCGAGCATCTATCCTGATGGCACACAGTGCACAAAGGTGTCATTGTGATGGGGCTGAAGGATATATTATACAGCACATAATAGCAGTAGTGTATGTGTGTTAAGGCCCATGGCAGAGGAAGAAGTGTCCCAAAGAAAAGCACAGACGCAGCAGAATGAGCACTGGGTCACACGCTGAGCTAAACAACAGAGCTGGGGGCTTTTCCAACCCCACTCACAGCCAAAGAGCCATGCAAAAGGTGCATACTGGAAAACCGTAAGGATCTGTGTTGGGTAGGTCAGAGAGATAAGGAGGGGTGAGAAAGGGTGAAGGTGAATTGAACCATCTTTCATGCATCTTTCAACTGTGGCAGGGAGTCAAAGGGTACTTTGGATCTAATACCTTTTCTAGTCAGACCTCTCAAAGACTTGCCCACAAATCAAACAATGCCTTGCCCTCAAATCTTCTCAAAGTCAGTCTGTTACCTTTTATACCGTGCCTCTCCTCTCTCATCTTATAGTGCAGAAGTGTCCAATCCTTCTCCTGAAAGGCCACCTTCCTGTAGCTTTATTAAGCTTGAACCAATTATTCAAGGTTGCAGGAATCTTCCAGAAAAGCGTGTTGGAGCTAAACTTGGGTTGGTGGTCCTACAGGAGCATGATTGGACACCACTTCAGAGATAGGTACTGTAGAACCCTGCTGGAAAAAAAATTCTACTGATCGAAAATGGGTTCTAGCTGGTAAAATAATGGTCATGGTTCATTTAGATCAGGGGTGCCTGATTCTGCTCCTGGGGGTCCACACTCCAGCAGAGTTCAGCTGTAGCCCCAATTAAACACTTGATCCAGCAAATCGAGCTCTTCAACACGCAAGTCTGCCAGTTTCTAGTGTTACTGGAGATAAACTCTGAAGGATGGAGCCCTTCGGGAGAAGAATTGGACAGAAATGATTTGGATGGTTGCTCAGGCAGACTATCAGCAGTTAAGACTGAAAGGAATAGTTCACCCAAAAATGAAAATTCTATCATCATTTACTCACCCTCGAGTAGTCCCACACCTTTGTTCTGCCAAACACAAAGGACGTTTGCAACCAGGCTGTTTTGGGTCACTATTGACTTCCATAGTAGAAAAAAAAAATACCATGGAAGTCATTGGTGGCCTAATTTGGAAGTACTTGAGGGTGAGTAAATAATGACCGAATTTTCATTTTTGGGTGAACTATTCCTTGAAGTCTCCCTGGTTAAAGCTGGTTGATCAGTATGGACAAGCTGATGGGATCTGGTAGAGTAAACTAAGCTTTGGCAACCTTTGGCAGGGCTTTTCTAGCAGGGTAAAAGAGAACACAAAACAAATCCAATTCATCAGTAGGTGAGCAGTGAAGCCTACCTTGCTCTTTTTATTGAACAACCGGAATGTTTTATTCTTGTTCTTGCCCAGCAACTCTAGAGGACCTTTAGGAGTGCCCAGGCTGCTGTCCGAGGAGGCCCGGTTGATGCCTTGACTGTAATCCTCAAACTCCACATCTCCTGGTCTCTCAAAGCCAGACTTGTGTTGCTCTATAAGAACCACAGAGTCCTGAAATAACACAGGGAAGTGTTAGCTACTCCATGTTGTGGCTTGCAGAGGATTGACTGCTCTTTTAAAGTGCCTGGCTTAAATCAAGGTTGTCCAATCTTTCTCCCAGAGGGACAATGTCCTGCTGAGATTAGCTCCAACCTGCCTGATCACATTTGCCTGGAAGTTGATTAAGCAGGTTCAGGTTTGTTTAATTAGGACTGGAGCTGAACTCTGCAGGATAGTGGCCCTACCAAAGCAGGACTGGACACCCGTGATTTATTGAGAGCAGGAAACCAAAGCGCTTTTCTTAAAAACACAACTGAGAACTCACACTCCTCTCGTTGACATTCGTGCCAGCCCGGATTATGCCCTCCAGACACTTCCCGATGATGGGCATGACATGACGCTCTGTGTCTGCAAACAGGATGTAACCCTGCGCCAACTTTTTGATACGCCGTTCATCCATGTCCTGCAGCCTCTGCAGTGAACAAACATGCATACAGATATCAGTATGCACTCAGCAAAGGATCCTTCCTACAGTAAGCTGAGAGGAACAAATGTGTCTCAACATGTTAGAACTGAGGCATGTGCTTCTTACATTGAAAATAAGAGGCATGTCCGTGAAGTAGAACTGATTCTGTTCTTTGTTGTACTTCTGGAGTTGTGAAGCGTAGTCGTTTTTACACTCCTCTGCTATGTGCGTTCGCATATGCGCCTGCTGTTTGGCCTACATTGACATGCAGAAGTAAAGATAAAGTGAAATCAGACACCCGTATAAAAGAGGAAGGAGGAAACAACAATAATGCATTTGGATACGATGGAAATGAGATGGCGGGATGGGAGATGTGCATGCCAGGGTGTGGCAAGACCTGTGAAACCTTTTGGAGCAACAAATACCTTTTCCACATCGGCTTTGGTGGCATTGAGGTCCTGATCTGTTTTCTCTGCATACTGAGTAGCCTTCTCTGCTTCTCTCCACTCTCTCTCAAATCGCTTTTTACTCTACCATGAAAATAACATCCAGCACATGAATCAAAGCGTTTACAGAATGAATATTCTGTTTAACCTAACATTTTGTGTTCCACAGAATAAAATACATCATGTGGGTTTGTAACATGATGGTGGGAAACGAATATACAGATTTTTGGGGGTATTTAAAATTTGAAACAACACATTTGAATTCTATTTCCCGGCCATTGTGTGAACACTTACAACAGTGGAAAAGAGATTATCAAATTTGGATAAAATATGAAAAACATTTTTATTACATGTTAATATTAACATATTATGATATTAAGGACATTGTTAAAATAGCCCATGTGACATCAGTGATTCAACATTAATGTTATGAAACTACGAGAAAACTTTCTGTGTGCAAAGATTCAACAATTTTTTCTCTTATGTGCTTTCACAAGAGTGCCGTGATGTCACACGGACTATTTCAATGATGTCCTTACTAACGTTCTGGGCCTTGAACATGGTAGTTGCATTGCTGTCTATGCAGGGTCAGAAAGCTCTTAATTTGTATTCAAAAGATGAACTAAGGTCCCAAAGGTTTGGCACGACATGAGGGTGAGAAATTAATGACAGAATTTCCATTTTTGGGTGAACTATTCTTTTAAAGCGGTCTAAAATATCTGCTCATTGTTAACCAACTGGAAAATATCAGCAGCTTCAAAAGCATTTGAGTGTGTGTGTGTCTGTTTACACTCCTGACCCTCACCTGACCAAACACAATGGCCACGAAAACGATCTGTAAACAGTCACTTTCAATCCCCCGATACAACCCCACACTGAGCAGAAACAATAGAGACAAAAGAGCACTCTCCCCACAGTCAGCGCTTATGCCACAACGAGACGTAACGCAAGCCTCTGACAGGGATGTAAACTCATCAAGCTCAGTCTGATTTGGTGGTTCAACAACACACTCACCACAACAGAGTCTCCATCACAACCTGTCACAGAGAGAAACTTACATTGTCAAGCTGCTTGTAGGTGCCCTCCAGAGACTGTTGTGCTTTCTTGCCTTCTAACAGATGCTGTACATTAGAGAGAAAAAGAGAGAGAGAACCATGGTCAGTGAGCTTAGGGCTTTCAGACATAAAATAAACGCATCCAGAATTTTTGAGGAAAAATACGTGAAGTCATAGTCATAGAAGTTCATAAGTTTAAATTATGCACACAATGTTAATTAAAAAATTTTTAATTTATGTTCTAAATGCATGTTATAGATCTTACTGTGAACAATTAATTTTTTTTGTAATTTTAACTTTAACATTAGAAAAATAAATACAATATAGCAAACGTTTCCTGAAGACTTATTTAATCTGTACATGAAACATAAAAAAAGAAGATATGTTTATTTTGTGATTGACTTTTAAAACCAAAAATAATTTATTTGTCTTAAATTGGGTAAATTTAAAATACTGTGGTTACATTTAGACCCTTTTGTCTACTTAAACCCGCCCCTTTCTTAGAATTGACTGCACGCTCACATTTAGATCTTCCTCCATCCAATCAACAACAACTGAACAGAACTAAGTCCCCATCGATAATTGATACTACTCAATTTTATGTCAGAATACAGCAGAAAAGATCTTTCTCTACATCGTGTTTCATTGTGACTTTACAGAGTGGCTTCTCAGGTGCTTGCTACATGGTTGCTAAGACACTTTGAATGGATTTTAATTTTTGCCATGAAGCTCCTTAGGCGTTGTGAAAGCAGCAAATACATAGTAATGTGTCCTAAGGTGAATTCAAGTGTTTTATTATATTGCCACGTGGTTGCTAGGTCATATACAAGTAGTTGCTAGGGTGTTTGTTTACTGGCCCACCTAAAAATCTCTGATATTTTTAGCTTTAGATACTCAGGTCCCTCCTTCTATGTACATGTTTGTGGTTTTTGTGCCACCTGCCAGGCAAAAATATGATCACTTACCAAAAAAAAAAAAGAAAAGAAATAGCACACCTCTTTCAAACCAAGCATATTTAGCTCATAAATCTAATGTATCATCCATGTCTGCAGCAGAACCAGTATAAAGTATTAAGTATACTTAAGGTTAGTCATTTGTTCAAATTCCGAACTGTAAGTATGAGCAATGGTAATAGTGATGTTTGCCTTAGGAAGCACTAACAATAAAACAGTATCTCATAAATTCAAAGTGACAAACAAGAAGAGGCAGCTGAGGTTATATGGCGTGCATCGACTCTTCTTTATGAAGATCACCAAAGCATTCCTCTGACAGTGTGGCACAAATCAAACTGAGACTTCCACCCCAACAGACTCGAATGTTTTTTCTCAAACAAGCAGCATGACATGTTCTCTACCGCCTCTGCTTCATACCCACAATCCCCCTCTCTGCATCCTTCCCGGCCCTCTGTCCCACAGCATGCTTTATTTTAAGCCTGGCCCAGTTTCTCCATCTGACTCTCTCGTTCTCTCACCATCTTGCGCTCCTGTTTGAGTTCCTGCAGGTACTTTGTGAGCTCGATGCAGATATTGATCATCATGTTCTCGGCGATCAGCTCCCTCTGGCCCGCATAGTCGTTCATCTCATTCAGGATGTCCAGAAAGGCCTGGTGATTGGAGAACCTAAAGAAAAGCAACACAAATTAGATACAATGTGCATGGGTATAAACGTGACCTTTTCAGTCATTTGGGAGTACTGCAATTAAAAAAATCATGCTCATTTGGACGACTTAACTTATGAATCATACATTTCAGAGCAATTACGGAACTGGGTTGACCAAAAGACAGAAAAAAACATTATTCACACTTTATTATAGGTTGCATGCAAGTTTTACTCTCTGAATCAGACGTACACTGCCTTTCAAATGTTTGGGATCAATAATGTTTAATAATGATAATAATGTTTTTAAAATGAGTCTCTTATGCTTTTCAAGGCTGTACTTATTTGAATATATATATATATATATATATATATATATATATATATAAACAGTAATAGTGTAAAATATTATTGCAACTTCTCTTCCTTCTTTTAATACTTTATTTTTTATTTATTTATTTTTTCTCATCAGTCATTACATCAGTCTTCTTCTATTTCTATATGTGTGTATGTATATATATATATACATACATATACACAGTACAGGCCAAAAGTTTGGACACACCTTCTCATTCAATGTGTTTTCTTTATTTTCATGACCATTTACA
>JAUMHE010000044.1:3536748-3560142 GCA_032359235.1 Enteromius mattozi | reverse complement strand
TCTGCTGTGATGATGAATCTACATTTATTAGATATTTCTGAGAATGAACAGAAAGAAATATGAGTAACAGAGAAACTCACTGTAAACAGTGACTGGGAGCTCTACTTGACACTGATCCTCATCGCCTATTTTATAGTTCATGTAGCAGTATGGCTTTATTTCCCATTCTGTCACTTCTGACACTCTCCATGTGATCAGACTCTGGTCTCTGGTCATGGGCACTCCTCCCTGACTGGATTCCCATCCCATCCCTCGATGCTGGACTGAAGTGCTACAGCTAGCTTCAACAGAACCACCGTGTCTCACAACAACTCTCTGAGGGCTGAGCTGAAGAGGACATTGATTTTCTACAGAACATGATGTAATTGAAAACCAATTAAGCTTTATCACAAAATAACAGCATTCTTCAAAAGTCAGATTGGGCATTCATCAGTACTGCACTTTTCACAGGTATTAGCAATAAAACTAGTGTTGCTTTAGTGGCTTTTCACACAGAACATGCTTTTGACTTTAAAATCATGAGACGCAGGGCAGTGGAAATTAAAAAACAAATCAATTGTGGTTTTCTTCTCTATCCCTACAAAACTGTTATTACTGTAGCCCTCTTTGGAACAGTAGGAATGTAAACATTAGAAACTGTAACTTAACACAGTTTGAAAGCAAAGAGGCAGATGAGTGTTTATTCAAAACCCACCTGCAGATTTGACGATGAACAGTTTGCTGTTACTTCCCAGAGAGTTTGTGGCGGTGCACATGTAGTTTCCTGGACTGAGTGCTGAGGACTGGAGCACTGAGGAGTTGATCTTTTCTTTTAGATGATCTGAGTGCCATGTGTACGTAGGAGCCGGGTTTGCCTTCACTGTACAATCCAGCATGACCTCATCATCTTTAATGATGATCTCTGTTGAACTGGAGTGTTGTGGTTTATCTGAGGAGGACAGAGAGACATTTCTCAGCACAACAACAACACGATGAGCAGCTCTTATTAACAGATCACTAAGCACATTCTACTGAAACCTTTTTATTTACATTAATTTATAATATGTAATATTACACTGTAAAATCGAATTATTTGGGCTTACTTAAAAAAAAGCATGCAAACCAATTGCCTTAAAAAAACTAAGTAAAGTGAAATAGAAAGAGTATGTTGTACTGACAAATGCTTAGTTAGTATAGCTTACTTAAATGAGAGTTAGAGTAACTAAAAAAGAACTGTAGAGTGTACTTGATCCTTTACTTTAGGTTTACTCACTGACTTAGTATAGCTACTCACTGACTCCCAGAGTGCACTGCGGCAGAATAAATTTTGCAATTGCTTTGTTTTACAGTTGTTGTTGTTTTTATTTGCAAATTTAATTTGCTGTCTTGTGTCAGTAATAGCACAACAAAAGGAGCAAATAAAATGGTTATACAATTAATGAAAATGAATTTAATTTAATTGTTACCATTGTTGTGATTCACACGCTGAATGATTAAGTCAGTATGTAACTTCGGCATGTTGCCACAATCATTTAAGTTTTATATCATCCAAATTCTCAAGTGGCTTATGAAAAACATTTAAAGTGCAAAAGATTGTTAATAAACACACAAGAAGAATACACCACTAGAAAAAAATAAAAGAACTATATAATAATTTAATTAAAAGACAAGTTACCTGTTAAAAGCGTCCTATTTATTTCATTCCTTCCTTTGAAACCAAAAAACTCTGATTTCATGTTGCATCAGTGCATTAATAGGAAGAAAATTATAATATAGACAAAGTTCTAAGTGTCCAACCAAAGGGAACGCTAATCACTATAATGGTAAGTAAAAAAAAAAAAAAACATTTAAAAAAAAGAGGGAAAAAAATAAAACATTTTAGGAAAATCTTATCTGGCATATGTGATGTTCAGTATTGAAAATTCAACATTGAAGATGACTTTGTTAAACGAGTGAATTCAACAAGTGAAATATAACAGACATGGGGAAATTGTTCTTCTTCCTCTGTTGTTGTGTTGTGCATTAGCAACAAATTAGTGCACTGCTGCCTCTCACTGCTTTATTAATGCCATTGGTTTCTTTGTGGCTACTTGAATATTTTAAGTAAGCGTCACTCAAAGCAATAAGTAAATAGTTTTATTTGCCTTGAAAGTTGGTGTAACTTGGTAAAACTTAGTAAGTATAACAACTAAATATAGCTTACTAACTATATCTAAGTAAGGTGAACTATCTGATTTTACGGTGTAGATGAAATTATCTTGTTAAGATGCATGTCTCTGCATGTGGTTAAATAGGACAGTTCCTTCACACTAGAAGGCCTTCTGAAAATATGAACTGAATTAAATGGCAATCCTGGAAATAATAAACTTACAGTGAACTTCAGCATTGAGAGTTGATTCTGTAGGTTGAGGTCCTTCTTCTCCCAGATCCAGCTCTGCTTCACACCTGTATTGACCTCCATCATCAGCTCTGTCTGGACGGATCAGGAGTGTGTCAGTTATATTCACTGGAGTCTTGCTAGTATCAGTGAAGGTGGTTTGATCCAGCAGAGTCTGTCCTTTGTACCATTTGACAGTGAGATCCTGAACAGGAGCCACCTTGAGAACCTCACACTGGAGCTCATACGGCTCTCCCTCCTTCATTGGTCCTGTGTGATTCACAGTCCTGATGGACACACTGTCTGGAGTCTCTGTAAATAGATTTCAGAGATATTGATATTCACAGTTGTGAGTGAATTCAAGAAAATAATTTGTTTTAGGGGGAAAAGAACTTACTGTAAACGGTAACTGGAAGATCCTGTGAACACTGTTTTTCCTTAGAGAACATGTAACACTTTAGATTCATCTCCCAGTCAGTCACATTCACTTTCTTGTAGATACCTTTAATGTTCCCCATTGTGTCATCAAATTTATCCCAGCTCAAGCTAAACTGATGTGTGATGTTGTTGGAGGTACAGTTCACTGAAAATGAATCTCCATATTTAACCACCACATCAAGAGAACTGAATGAAATGGGGCAGTCTGCAAAAGGGAACAAAGACAATGCATTATGATAAAAAAAAAAAATCTATGTTCAAGGTAGTATTATTACAGTTCGTAAAAATGAGTCATGATATAAACATGTCACGTAAACCAAACTTCTGCTTGACTTTGACCAAAGGACTTTGCTCAGATCTTGGTGCAGATTCTGATAATCATAGAATTTAGCATTATATTTTTTGAACTGTGTACCTTGTTTTTACCCACAGAAAGTAATAACACTATTCCTTAAGGCTGAAATACACTACACAACTTTTAAACTCGGAACAGATTTTTAAAACACTGTAAAACTCTGTAAAAAGTGACAAAGGAAAACAGGGCATCATACACTAAACAACCAAGGATCACACACTACCGGACTTTAAAGTTGTTCCGATCACAACAAACTCACACAGAAACGTGCGCCTTGATAGAATCAAAGTCTGAAGCTATAAAAAATCAGAGCCTGTAACCATGATACATTACCCGATTTTCAGCTTTAATATGCACACTGACTCTGACTTTCCTCAACTAGCATCAGGTTGTTTAGATTGAAAAATGTGCATAGTGGATTCCAGGCTTTAAAGGAATAGTTCATTCAGAAATAAAAATGTGCTGAAAATGTACTCATCCTCAGGCCATAAAAGATGTGAATGAGTTTATTTATTGATCAGAACAGATTAGTAGAAATAAATCATTACATCACCTGCTCACCAATGGATCCACTGCAGTGAATGGGTGCCGTCAGATTAACATTAATTGATGGACTGGAGTCGTTATTAATGTATTATTGTGATGTTGTGACAAATTCACTGAGGATCCATAGGTGAGCAAGTGAGAGAAAGAGGAAGTCTGTCTTAATTTATGCACCTTTATGTCTTTCTAAAGGCCGCCTTCACGCAGAACCTGATTTTGCTGAGTTCGACGTGTCCCTGGGTCAACATCTCTGTTGACCCTGGAACAAAATTGTGATTAGCCAGTCAGATTTGAAAAACCAGTTTATAGTTTTTGTGAAGTTTAGGCTTACAATCAGTGTTTGGTGCTTGTACATCAGTGTCAGTCATCTATCAATAAATATTTTTTTAGGCATTACTCATGGGTAAGGTTAGGTTTAGGTGTAGAGATATGGTCAAAACTAAAATTTTGGATTAGTATGTTGTTCCAGGGTCAACAAAATATGTTGACCCAGGGACACATCTAACTCTGCAAAATCAGGACGTGCGCCCGTGCACACTAAGCACGATAACCAGTGTTGGGGAAAGTTACTTTTAAAAGTAATGCATTACAATATTGTGTTACTCCCTAAAAAAGTAACTAATTGCATTACTTAGTTACTTTTTATGGAAAGTAGTGCATTACGTTATTTTTGTGTTACTTTCGCGTTACTTTTTTAATAAGGGCCGAGCTTGAGTGTTTGTTTTTAATATAAGAAGTTCTATTTATAGCAAATGTAAAAGCCCTTTCACACCAAAAAGTGTCACGAATAAACCTCAGTAAAAAAGTAAATTCACATCTGTAAAGCAGAATACAGGAGAAGAAAGTTCAATACTCTTCAGCAATAAAAAAAACAATGAAGCACAATAGTTTTTGAAGTCATTTTTGCTTGTAAGTATGGTTGAACTGGATCATCAAAGGTCAGCAGCAATGTCTTTATTGGTTAATAAAATGAGATTAGATATATTTGTGTAATTTAATTATTGCAGGTTTGCATCATATTCTGAGTTTATTTTAATTCATTTTGATGAATACTAAATCTGTGTTTTGAGAGTGAGATGAATTAATGCACATTCACATTTAGTCCAGAACTACACTGTATTCACACACCGCACACTGCTCTGTATTTCTGATTTCTCCCAACATGGGGGCAGGAGACTTGTCAGTCAATAAATAAGAAAACAAAGTAACTGGTGTTACTTTTTTGAAAATGTAACTCAGTTATATTACTCTAAAATTAAAAAGTAATGCGTTACTTTACTAGTTACTTGGGGAAATTAATAATATTACGTAACTCGCTTGATTCTGATTGGCTGTCAATGTTAATATCGAAAATGATTCCAACGATATCGTTTCTCTGTGCTTTTATCGTTATAGTTGTGGTGTGGACGCTGCTATTCTTTACACTGAGAATGATTTTTAGAACTATATCTTTATCGTTATCGTGCTTGCACATGCTTTGCATGTGGCTGGATACAGAGAGTAAATATTAAAATTAAGTGCTTTTGAGTGAAGGGTGGCATCTGTTAATGTTTAATGTCCAGTTATGTTTGACATTTGAAAGCGTTTCTGTTATGTTGAAGTGTCATTACTATGCAAAGCAGCAGAGCTAATGGGTAGTTTGTAAATAACTGCATGGACTAACATGAGCAATATGATGCTTTTGCAGTAGTTTTGCTATCTAGCTGTATACAGTCTTTATGGGTTTTCTCCTTCATGAGTCTTTTAACTGCACAAGATAACTGAAACAGACTTTAGAGAATCAACTTAAAATAACTGAACCCATTTCAATAATAAAACTAAATTCATTGTTTGGTAGATTAAATTATTTGGGAGATTGTACATGATTCAGATAGAAATCAACCTTTAAAAACTACACGAAAATATTATGTGTAATATTGTTTTTTTAGTAGATAGCACATGTTTGCAGTGGTCCTGTACATATCTGTTCACATTTCAAGAACTGTGTAAAGAGTTTTATGATCCATGTCTCAGCCTTGAACAGAATGCACAGCAGGTAGTCAAGGATTATTAAGACATTGCTTTTTACAACCAACAGTTATGGGGAAAAGAGTTATTTTTACTGAGTGTTTTTGTTTTAATACGTGTTGCCTGGAAACTAGTGTTTTTTCATTTGCTCATACTGATGATTAAGAGTGAAAGCTTTCTTCCTAACTATTACACTGTGGCACGTAACTGATATTGAACCACAAAAGACATTAATGATGAATCATGTGGCTTGTTGCTATTATTCTGGCAAAACAGCTAGTAAACAATAAACTACCGTCCCTCGCAGAACACCTTCAGAGATGCCCCAAAACCATTCAAAACCTCACATCCATATCAAAAATGTCTACTTATTGATTCAATCGATGTTCAGCTTCTTTAAAAGTTTACATATGTTTCATATGTTCTCACCCCGTGTACGGAAACAGGTCATTTGGGCGTTGGAAGTGTGAAAGCTGCTTGATGGACTGCCTACATGTGCTTCACTTTCTGTTCAGACACTGTACTGTTCAACACTTACCACACCCTCTAATAACTTTTCACACTTTTTTACGAATAAAAAGTTAATGGTCACCGGCTTTAGAAATTAAGATCACTTGTCAAATAAAATCAGAAGGAACTCTTTGCAAACTGTGATACCATTAACACACTTATTATTTGTAAATGAACATGCAGATCTAACCAAATCATCTCCAACACCATTAAAGCAGCTTCAGTGCATTAGTAGAAACAGCTGATAAAAGAAAGAAAAATACCTAAAAACATAAGAAATAAACTTCAAAGATAATCATGAACTCCCTCGGCATATGATTTGCTGGGCTTGAAATAATTAAAAAGCTGAAATGATCCACACAAAAACACTCTGAAAAGAGAGAATGGTGAGAACTTACTGCCATGAGCAAGGCTGATCAGCAAGAGACCCATCAACGGCTGAAGCAGAAGCATTGTTAATCAAAAGATAAGCAATGATGCTGGTTATGCCTGAGGTGGATGATAGATGCAAAGACGCAGTGTCCGTTGGTGTCGTCTATGATTTATTTTCTCTTAATTGCGATAAGCATGGCATGAAGTCTCTGAGAACAGGAAATCCTGTCTTAAACTCGCAGTGAGAAAGAGGGAAATCACATGCGCGAGGCAACAAAAATGACGCAAAATGAGTACTAAAATATGAATAAGTGTTTTTCTTTTGTTTTTTTATGAATACTGTTGTAGTAAAAAAAAATATTTAAAAAATATATACAGTGTGCAATTTTCCAATATACAACTTTTTTCATTTCACACTTGAAAAACAAAATACAATCAAATGTAAATTTCCCAAAATACAATAATGCATCTGAATAAAAATATTCAAATCACATCTTTGTTCCAACAGTATTAATACAATTTTAAGACTATATCTTTAATAAAAATAACCTGAAGCTCCACAAAATCATTTAGTGCTCACTGTCACATCTTTGCGTAGAAAAGGCGGCAAAACATGGCACTCAATTTAAGTACTCTGAACTCTCTGGGTGCTCTGCTCATTAGTTTCTGTGGCTGTTAAGCAGGTTTGATCATCATGGCCACTTTCTTTAGGGAGTACGAGCCTCCGTGGAGCTCTGCCCAGTAAATACCATCCTGGTATCGACCTCTGTAATGGCCTCCTCTGTACCACACCCCATTCAAGTTGGAGTGGGCACACATGTGGTACCACCAGCCGCCCTTCTGGTAATGAGCACAGTTACCTATGGAGGACAAACAACAGATGGCTTTAAAAAAACCATGACAGCCCACACAAATGACGTCAAATACAAAAAAATAGACTGAACACCTGAATAAGCATCCTTATCGCGGTCCAGAGTGGTGAATGCTTTATCTTTGTGCCATGAGAGGGAGTCTCCCGCGTTGCCTTGATAACTGCCTAACCGTAGCCGATACCAGTCACTCTCTGGTTCCACCCGAAAGCTGTCGTACTCTGCAAATGCCTGGCGTCCTTGCCAGTCTTCCATGGCTACTCGCAGCTTGTAGGTGGCCTGAGAGGTGAGCCAGTACAGGTACTCCAAACCCAGCCAGTATTCTCCATCCAGATTGCCAAACCCATGCTGTATATAGGCATAGTTATGTCATTAATTAAAGAAAGTGCATTAAAATCGGCTATTACAATTTATTATTCATAAGGGTGCTCGTGGGTGCAACCCATGGACACTATTTTTGCAGCTTGTAAATGCCTGTCAGCTGTGAAGGGCCATGGACTACACCTGGATAGAAAACATTGCTACCCATGGTTATAGGTGTGAGATCGAAAATGGAATACACTACATGACTGAACAGATAATCTGAAACGCTTTTAAAACATTGGGTATCATGTACTTGCCAACTTTGTAAATCTTGGCACAAGTCATGTAGTGTATTCTCGTCTTTAGTGGTATTTACCCATTACTCTTTCTACACTATACACAAGTAGACAACTGACTGTCTTTATGAGTGAGTCATTGATTCACTCACTCAAACGATTTAATCAAACAAACTGATTGATTCAGAAACCCCAAAAATTACTGTGTTTATAAGTGAGTCGCTGATTAGTTTGTTCAAACGACTCAATCAAACACACTTATTCATTTAGGAACTAGATAATTGGCTGTCCTACGAGTGAGTCATTGAATTATTTACTCAAACAATTTGTTCAAGCACATTGATTAATCCAGAAACTAGTGCTGTCAAATGATTAATCGTGATTAATCATGATTAAATGTTTTTGTTTACATAGTATATATAGTATGTGTGTTTGTGTGTACTGTGTCTACTTTGTGGCAGCATCTGAATAGATACACTTCTCTACTATAAGTTAAGCGAAAGGCCGTATGTGAAATGAGTAATAGGCCTACGTCAGAATTAATATGACTTATTTACTATATCAACTTTACCACATAAGTAATATTTTGTTTGGTGCACCTTGTACTGTTCCCAGGTCCTGAAGAAGTTGACAGAGCCATCCTGTCTCCTCTGGATAACGGTCCAGCCGCCCTCAGCTCTGCTCTGGTCACACCAGGCCTGCAGAAGTTTGTTAGTATTGCGCGGTCGCAGCAGGTAGATGCCGCTGGTCTTCTCTCCTGACTCCAGCACATGATGACAGTCATTCCACGGCCCTTTTAAAGAGACAGTATACTATATTCAGTACATTTTCATGTCCCTAATACAGTGCTTTTTTTTTTCAAATTTAATTACATTGTTCTTTGGTTTGGGTTTGACTGAATATTATGGCACAAACATAAAAAAAAACATCCTAGTGTTTTTGGATTGATTTCATTCTCTAGTTAAAATGTTTTGAACAAAACATGTTTTCTTGATAATATTGATTTAACTATATACCAATAACTTATATACCAATTAATAAGTGACACTGCCATTCCAGAAAGTATAATAATTTGTGGTGGGAAAACAACTCAATGTTTTATGATATTAGTTGGCTTGTCTCACTGGTATGATATCATTTTTAGAGAAGCTAGTTTTGTGTTCATAGTTTTAGATTTAGCCTTTGAGTTGAGTACATGATCTGTGCTGCAGGACTCTATGATGAACAGATGGTGTGGAGGAGCTGGATGGATGGTAAGAAAGGGCTGCGGTTCTGTTGGTTCAGAAAGCAGCAAGGTCATGATCTGTATACTGTATACAACCATCTCTCAGCCTTTACTTATCAGTTCAACATGGAGGAATTCACACTCCTACAAACCACCAGAGGAATGTGACCTACTGCACCCACTGGCACGTTCCATACATCTGTACCCAGATACACACTAAAACCTAACAAAAATGGTTTGCATTGTTAGATTTTGGAGGAAAAAATATGATCTGATTTATTAAATAGCAAACAAACAAAAAATGTTAACAGATAAATCACTGTATTCACTGTATACTATACTGTAAACTGAAGATACTGTATATCTGCAAACAAAAAAATTGTTTATTTAGTGTTCTCTGATTAATCGATTAATCCAGAAAAAGGTTTTCGTTTACATTATATGTGTGTACTGTGTATATTTATTATGTATACATATATATATATATATATAAACACACACACATGCATTCATATATTTAAGAAAAACAAGGTATGTTTATATTTTAAATATTTTTATTTATAAGTTATATGAATATAAATACATACATGTAAATATTTTCTAAATATATACTGCATGCATGTGTATTTGTATATACATAATAAATATACACAGTGCACACACATATATTATGTAAACAAAAACTTTTATTTCGGATGCAATTAATCATTTGCCAGCACTTTAGTTATGCTTTAATTTTATAAAATTATTTTACAATTAATTTAAATGCACTCTGTAAATGCTTTTATTTTAAAGCAACTGTTCACTCAAAAAAAAAAAACCTGCTGAAAATGTACCCTCAAGCCACCTAAGATATACAGCAGATGTGTTTGTTTGTTCACTGGATAATGAAATATTTAATGTATAAAAGATTTTAGCCGTAAGCCATAGTTTGAAGTTAAAAACATCTTAATGGATTTATTATAAAGATCTTTTTTCCTCTGAAGACATTAACAGACAGACTTGAGTTGTGTGGATTATTGTGATGTTTTTTATCATCTGCTTGAACGCTCATTCTGACGGCACCCATTCACTGCTGAGCATCCACTGATGAGAAAGTGATATAATACTAAATTTCTCTAGATCTGTTTTGCTGAAGAAACAAAGTGTCAGCATCTTGGATGGCCTGAGTACACCTTTAGCAATTTCTCATTTTTTTCAAGTTTTTGAGTGTGCTTTAAAACGGTTTAGTGGCTGCCGTAAGAGCGGCTGTAATTTGGGTCTGTTAAATAAAGTGGTCTTGTGTCCTGTAATCTCACACCCAAGCTGGTGGAGGCCAAAAGCATTGCATTGTAATTCAAGGGCTGTGTCACAAAGCTTTTATAAAGGTGGTGATTAACTTGCACCTGCTATGTGCGTGTGTGTGTGTGCGCTTATTCTAATGCACAGCTTTTAGCCTGAGCTCAGCTCTCACAGTCCTGTGAAGAGTAATGAGGGTCACCATCTCTGATAAGACACTGTTTGGAATTCTCCGAGATAAAGCTTCCTGACACAGGTCACTGACACCCAGGGCTTCCAAACCCCTACGTGGGAAACACGGATACGACTCGTATCTGGGATTCTTACTCTTGCTAAGACAAGGATCATTATTACTATTGTGCTTACTTTAGGTTAAGGATTTAAACAAATATTTTAATATCTTGCACCATTTGTGCTGCAGACATGAATTACACAAATGTGGTGGATTGTTGAAGCATTTTCACCAGAATTTTCACTTGGAGGATGATAAAACAGGCAAAAAAAGATGCGTTTAAGTTATTATTAGGTCATTCAGAAAACTGAAAATTCTATAAAGGTCAATATCAACATACTAAAAACCACTCAAAACCACAGTGACAGCTACACCCTAGCCTTCAGAGGTTTTAAGGCTACCTGGAGATGTAGTCACGGGGTAACTGGTGAAAGGTATGTCTGTTGGCAGACTGGGCAAGCCATCCAAGGCCTCCAGCAGTTCTGGAGGACTCTGTTCCTGGTGCAAAGGGGCACTTTGGTCTCTTTGGACATTTCTTCTGGCAACTTCTTCATGTTCTATGTTCTCATTCACCAAGCCACTTGACTGTTGAATCGGAAGTGATGTGGTTTCCTGTAAAGAAAATCATTAGAAGTGTTTGTTTTGGGCGATGCACCTGCTGTTTATTTGTAGATTATCCAAAGTAAAACCTGAAAGGTAACGGAGGGAGAACTTAGAGTTGAGAAACAGTTGGATCCAAATGCAGACTGCGTTTATTAAAACAATAACAAAACAAGAAAACCACACAACCAAGAAACAAGAAGCAAGTCACAGGCTGAGCTCACTGACGTCATTCATCAAACAACACCAGACGACAGCCCAACCCCAAATGGCACACTTCATGTGCATTTATGCTGTAATGGCCACTGTGTATGCTGCCGTTTGCTGCCCACTTCTTTTAAACCTGCACTGAGACGAGCGCCACAACAGATTGTTATCCTACACTCAAAGCGGCATTTTGTAACAAACATGCAACCTCAGAAAAAGAGCACAAGATGCAATTTTGGAACAGGGCCCATGAATACAGGAAACACAAGGGCTATAGACAGGGGTTAACAAGACTAACTAAACACAGCTGGAAACAAGCAGACTAATGACAACAGGAAACAAGAACAGGAAACATGTAAAACTACAACATAGAAGTCCACATTACAAAGCAAAAGCACAAAGTACAAAACAGATGTTCTTACCTGCGGTGCTTTAGCAGGGTTCTTGAGCTGGCACTGTTCCTCCAGATGTGTGATTAGTTGGCTCTGGTTGCTCACTAGAGAAGTGAGTGCATCATACTTCTTTTCCAGGTCTCTGTAACTGCTGGACACCTGAAGCACCTGTCAGGATTTGTAAGAAAAAAAAAAAAAAAATTATATATATATATATATATATATAAAAAGTAGAAAACTTAATAAGTGGTGCAAATAATTTTCTGTACACTTTTATTACTGTTTTTAACGCATTTAAAGTGCACTTTGTAATAATGTCACACTAAAAGTTTAACTTTACAGTATTAAATTGTGCTTTTAATAATATTGTGTCATGCTTTAAAGAATTGTGTTATGCACTATTACATTTAAATACTACTTAAAAATGTTAAATTAACCTTTAAATGTACTACTTCATTATTACAAATGTGTGTTTACAAATATACAGAAATACATGACAAAGGCTATATAAATTGAAATAGAAATGCAATTAACATAGTTCTCCATAAATGTTTGTCAAAAATATGTGCTTAAGTCCTACATAAGTGGGTCAACAACAACAACAAAAAACTCAAAAGTTCTACAAATTTGACTTAAAATATGTATATAATAAGCAAATTGTTAACATAACAAGTACAGTATGCTAAAACGCACTTTTTATTCCTCCTTTTTTTAAATTTATTTATTTTATTTTATTTTTTATTAAAATCTATGGCTTTTCATTGCATGTTTTGGCAAGTCTGTGCACAGTTGGAGACATTTCCAGTTAAAAATTTGCAAAGGAAGAGACTGCTCTCCCTTTAATTGCATCTAGGAGAAACAACTGAGGTAATAATGAGGTAGGGAATGCTTTTAGCTACCTGGGCTGTTGCATTAAGCACCAAACCCTCGAGCCTCCGTTGCTCTAAAGCCTGATCCTTCTTCTGGATGATCTCATTCAGCAGCTGGGCGTAGAGTTGGGTGATCCGGGCGTTCATGTTGACGCTCTCCCTGCGCAGAACTCGCATCTCATTGGCCAGTGCGCCCTCCTGCTCCAGCTGCCCACGCATTGTGTCCAGCTGTTCCTGCTGCCGGTCCAGCAGCGCGCGCAGGGACGCCATGTCAGAGCGGTTGACACGAGCCGTCTCGGTGCTCACGCAAAGCGCCCCCGTTAACTTCTGCTGAGGTACGATGAAAGTGTAGGAGCAGCGGCTCGGCTTGTTCTCGGTCGCTCGAGACGGCCTTTTCTGACCTGCATCACCCTTGGAGGTGTCTACACAGCAGCCTCCACCACAAGCCAGCAGGAAGACCAAGGCACAAGTCACTGGAATTTCCATAAGTGTTGCGACTGAGCCAATAAACTGTCCAATATAACCATAAAAAAACAAACAATGCAAAATCTTAGCATTTTACACACTGTACACATTCATATGAAGTAGCCACCAACTGCCATGAGGTTGTGTTGTACAGACTTGAATTGACAGTATTTGGCAGCTATTGGCCAAGATATAGCCTAAGTAGGGGCGTAATTTCTGATTTTTGATAGTGTTGTGCCCTGTATAGAAGTGAGATCTGGGGTCCAACGAGTAACTACAGCCATAAAGACTGGCACAAACACCCTTTAGAAGCTCTGCATGTAGAGTTCTGCAGAAGCATCCTTCATGTTCACAGAAACACACCTAATAACGCCTGCAGAGCAGAGCTAGGCCATCTGCCTTTAAATCTAACCATCAAAAAAAAAAATTTTAAACTTCTGGATCCACTTAAACTCTAGTTCTGAAGATTCTCTTCATTTTAAAGCACTAAAAACACAAAATATTAATGCTCAAAAAAGTAACCTTTGTGTAATGGTGTCAGATCTAACTAACCAAGCACTCAATATCACCAACCCCAAAAAACAAAGAAAAACCAAAGAAATAATGAATAAAGAGAAGGAGACATACACACAGCATTGGAAAGAACAAACCAAAGAACAAAGTCGTCTCCAATGTTATCTGAAACTCAACAGAGAGTACAGACTTGCTGACTATCTGTTCTCAAGAATATAACACACAGACATTTACTGACCAAGTACAGACTTAGTGACCACCAGCTGGCCATAGAAACGGGAAGGCATAAAAAGATGTGGTTATAAAGAAGAGAGAATCTGTAATGAACGTAGATCAGGGTAATCCTCCATTGTGACAAATACATGTCCTTAAGAGACTCACTGTACAATCAAATACAGCAGATTATTCCTGACTTCCAGTCACTTCATGAAAATAAAAAAGAATGAACACATCTGCATTATTAGTATCATTAATGTTTATATAGTTATGTGTATGTATATATATGGATGCATTTTATTTCTGTTTATTTTTTGGATGTATATTGTATGTGTATTTGTCCTTTTATTTTGATGTGTACAACGCTTTGGCAATATGTACCCAAGTATGTCATGCCAATAAAGCAAATTGAATTGATATGATAGGCTATTTTATTCAGAAGGCGGGGCTTCCTGTCATTGATCAGCCATGTTAAGCATTGCATTTTTCCAAATTCAAAGCTATATGAGTGACACGTCTTGGGTATTCTATAGTCTTTGACTTAACATCATAACTCAGTCGTTTTCATATTAGAGGACAGATGAGGTGGAGCTGCTTCAGAACAGAGAGAGTGAGACTGGGACAAACAGTAGTCCCTTAATTTGTTCATGAAGTAATGGTGTTTGTTTATGCATTTTCATATGAAGCAGTAGTTTAATTTAAATTTGTGAAATTTTATTATCAAAAATTATGTATCCTAAAGATCTTTAGCATAAAAGAAATAATGATAATTTTGACCTATAGGCTATGTATTTTTGGCTATTGCTACAAATGGCTACTTATGACTGGTTTTGTGCTCCAGGGTCACAATTATTTAACATTTTCCAGTGAGCTAAAACTTGCCTACATTTTAACATTATAACCACCCACTCAGTCAGTCATTAACTGAAGAGGCCTGCCGTTTTGATGCATGCCAGATGTTCATGTTTAATGATGGGAGGTAGAGTTTTGCCTTTTCTTGGGTTAATTAGCATGTCAACAGAAACAGAGTCTGAGTCAACCTATCATTTCATCTGATTGTCAAAATCAATAGCTAAAGTCAATACTGATGAAAATTACAGCTTTGGTACACATCATAAATGTCATAAGCAATTAACAAATCTAAACATTGACTGAGGCAACTACTGAAAACTGCTAAAAAGAACAGTGATGCCTATTAGAGAGTACCAAACAATACCAAAAAAATGAACACCAAAGTTATCAAAAGTATAGCAGTTTGTTGAAATTTAAAGCAAATGTGTCTAAATTAATTGTAAGCCATCAGTTAATAAATACTTTACTAGTTTTACTTTGATATTGCAAATTGCATATAAAATTGCATATATATTTAAAATATTTTGATGCTCATTAAAATACCAAAGTAATACTTATGGGACATTTCAACAGAAGCATACATAGCTGATATGCTTATTTATATTTACAGTAATTATTTTTTATTTGTTTAAAAGAAAGATGTGGAATATAACCGTATAACAAATCACATTATGAACAAATATTTCTCTTACCTTCTTTATAACACCAGATGATCTTCTCTGTTTGAATTTGATCACTTTTTAAAGTAATGCCTTGTCCTCCAACTGATGCAAACAAGATATTTAGCTTTGAGCTTCTGATCTGTGCTCTTTATCACTAAAAGATTATAACATCATTGAAAAATCACTGCCTTTGCCATTAATAATTGAACATAATGACTGCAGCAGAGGTTGTCTGGTGCTCGGTGCTCTTCAGTGGAGATGTTCAAAGACAGTGGGCAGTGGGAGACACCCAGACTGACAGTAAACTTTTAAAGCAGGAAGATCAGCTCTTGTCAAAGGATCTGTAAACAAAGAAGAGTGTAATTACAAACCATCCTAATGAGACCAGCCCCCCGTCCTTTCTGGTCCTACACAGGCCTGTCCCCCACACACAAGCACACCCCACCCACCACCCTCTCCTTCACTCCCAGTCATCGTGCAGACTGATCACGACTGTACAATGACCCCACCACAAAACCAGAGTAGCATGGGTATATTTGTAGCAATAGTCAACAACACATTGTATGGGTCAAAATGATCCATTTTGGAAACAAATATGTGAAAAAATCATTATGTTTCATGAAGATATTTAGTTACTTTCCTACTGTAAACATATCTACATTTAATGTTTGATTAGTAATATGCTAAGAACTTCATTTGGACAACAGCCTATTTACATCCTCTGTACACACATCTAATTCTTTCAGCTAAAATAAGATGATGTTAATAAGATAAAGTGTGATGATAACTAAACAATTAAGAATAAAGAAAACCCCAACAAGAGGAAAAAAGAAAGCTTTAATGATTCATACAAGCTCTAACTCACATTCTGAATCAGATCATAGAGTGATTAAAATGAGAATGAATGAGAGTAACCAGAGTCAGCTGTGGATATTTCCTTTAAATTGGACTTAAGGCTAAAGTGGCACACTCAAAACTTAACGGAGAGTTTAAAACGGGCCTAAAAGTCTACGGATGTCCTGAATGACATCTACCAGTATATGCACATGCAGTAATTCATCCCATCCAAAAGACGGCGCGTGTATAAATCAAACGTCCAGCGTGTGCGCGTCGTGAGGTACCCTGCTTCTGCGCATGCGCATCCACGCCACATGGTTAAAAGCGCTAGGATTTTCAAGATGGGTGCTGGTTAACAACACGTGAGATATTTAAGATTAGATATTCGCGTTAAAATCAAGTCAAGTTCAGTTTTGCGCTCTCTGCTTGGATAAGTTGTACTGTCCTTAAAAACAAAATGGGAAAATCAAAGGTAATTATGTGTTTAACGTGCATCCAGAGTTTAGTGCGGACTGTGAAGTACGAATAGTCCGTCTGTTTTTCAGTGATGCATATGTGTCAATGTTATAACGTAATAATCTATAAGAGCTTTCTTTTTGGCTTTATTGGCGATACAAATTGAAGGTAAAATAGTTCGCTAAGCTACTTTTCCATTTTGTATCACAGACTAAAAACCAGAGGAAAGCCCGCGAGACCGCGGCTCGGGTGGCCGAGGAGACTTACTCCACTGTGCCGCACACCTTCGTGTTTCACCGCGGACAGATCGGCAGGAACGTCACTCAGCTCGAGGCAGACATGAGACGAGTCATGGAGCCCTTCACTGCCAGAACCCTGAAGGTGCTCCTCTGCTCAACTCTGCTGCACTGTCTGGCGTTCACACACTCACACCGTTGTCTTTTGGTTTGCAGGTGCGGAAGAAAAACGTCTTGAAAGATTTTGTTGCAGTGGCAGGACCATTAGGAATCACGCACTTCTCCATATTTACCAAAACTGAAAATACTATAAACATGGTGAGTGTATGAGCATTATGTCAAACGGAGAGGGTAGTTCCTGGACGCGAACTGGTCAATACAACAGTAACAGACACATTGGTTATTTGGCTCTTGTGTGTTTTGTGTTTTTTAGGAACTATACTGAAGTGTGGCACTTATAGGGATAGAGTTCACCCAAAATGCTGTAATTTGTGCACTCTCAAGTTGTTCTAGACCTGAATGAGATTCCCTTTTCTGGAGAACACAAGTTATTTTAAAGAATGTTGGTAAACGTGGACTGGAGCCTTTGACGTCTGTAGTTGGAATGGCTACCGTCGACTGTTTGGTTGCCAACATTCATTAAAATGTCGTCTTGTGTGTTCTACAGAGAAGAACTCATACAGATCTGGAACAAGGGAAGAGTACAGAATGATAACAGAACTTTTATGTGAGCTGTCCCTTTAAAAATGGAACAAAATGAACAATACTGACTATATATATTTTTTTTTACCTTTTAATCAGTGTCATAACTTATTCTTCCAATGAAAACAACTGTCTTTTATCTGAAATGTCACATGCAAGTTCACACATGCCTTCATACAATCAGCTAACCAATGCATTATTGTGTACTAACAATGTAAAAAAACCAATATGGCACTCAAGACTATGACTTAGTATGTAGTATGTCTTCCTACATAAATAAGAAAAAAGTTCATGGTTTAATCATCATCTTATTTGTCTTACAATCCAATACAGTAAAGCCTAAAATTACTCTCTCTTTCTCTACAGAGGATTGCGCGTCTTCCCAAAGGTCCAACGTTATATTTCCGTGTTGCAAAGGTATATAATTGCACTACCTGTCTTTTGGGTTGATTTCTCTCATGCGAGGGCACAAATGATGACATTTTAAGATTTTGACTTTTAAGTGATGTCTTTTCAAAGTAAACGCACTGATGTGTCTAGTTTCACACTGACTATATTATGAACATTCGTAGAATTTGATCTAAAAGTAAATTGTCTCTTTGTTCCAGTACACCCTCATCAAAGATGTAGTTTCGTCATTAAAGAGGCACAGGATGCATGAACAGCAGTTTTCCCATCATCCTTTGCTGGTGCTGAATAATTTTGGCATCGAGGGCATGCACATCAAGCTGATGGCCACCATGTTCCAGAACATGTTCCCCTCGATCAACGTACACAAGGTAATCCACGTGCTCAGAACTACACAACGTTTCTACACACGTGATGCAAGTATAGTCTTCTGAGATTTGAGATGTGTACAACCAGCTGATGTTGTCCTCTTGGTGATGAGAAGATATGAAGGTCTGTGCGTGTTTTGATCATTTATCTCTCGTTTCTCAGCTCAACCTCAATAGAGTAAAAAGATGTGTGCTGATAAATTTTAATCCCGTGTCCCAAGAAGTGGAGTTTCGTCATTAGTAAGTAGCCTGGCTTTGCTTTCTGGTCTCCAATTTAGGGTGTACTCACACTAGGCATGGTTGCCATGAACCGGGTCAGAGTACGATTGTCCCCCCTCCCCACTCCCGCTTACGTCATTATGGCACGACGGTTTCAGGATAAACAGGAAGAGCGGCGCTCTGGATGGAGTCCATCGCTCTGTTTACTTTGTGGATAGTAATTTTGAGTCGTTTGGTCCACGGTAGTCCACAGCCGTCTTACAGCTTATTGTTAAACAAACATTGCACCTCTGCCATAGACCAAAGCGACCCTTTCCCCGCTATGTCTGTTTTGGAGCGTCGCAAAAACGTGACGTCGCACGCCCTGTTAGCGCTCACACTACATGCGAACTGCGCCAGAGTCCAACTGAACCGTGCTCTGGCACACCTCTTCCAAGCGGGCCAGGGCCAGCTAAACGTACCGCGCCCGGGCACATTTCGGAGCACTCACACTAGTCAAACGAACCGCGCTTTGGTGGTCAAACGCACTCGGGTATGGTTCAAACTGCCTAATGTGAGTACACCCTTAAAGGTGCACATGATGCAACTTCTAAACATGACTTTCCTGTGATTGTTTTCAAAGTAAACGCACTGATGCATCTTCAAACAAATGCTATTTTGTGAGGTTTCTTACAGTATCTGCTAACCCTCTCTGTTTCCCCCTGCAGCAGCTTGAAGGTGGTGCCGGTGGGCATGAGTCGAGGGGTGAAGAAGCTCATGCAGGAGAAGTTCCCCAACATGAGCAAGCTGGAGGACATCAGCGATCTCCTCATGAAGTTAGTCTTCCACGAGCTGGAGATCATTCTCAGAATTTGATGCATATGATGAAATGTATTATAATTGATGGAACAGTGATGTTTCAAAGTAAACGCTCTGATGCACCATCTTCATACTTGTGTTTTTAAAGTACGTACGTGATTTTTCAAGTCATGCTTTGCACTTTTTGCAGAGGTGTCAATCTTTCAGAGAGCGAGGCAGAGCAAGATGGAGACCACAACATCACAGAGTTACCACAGGTGTACTCAGGGCGTGGGAACATGGCCTCGCAGCAGAGCGCTGTTCGGCTGACTGAGGTGAAGAAATGCATTATGCTGGGCAGTTTTTTTTTTTGTTGTTGTTTTTTTCTTTTTAACTGAAGCTGTTTAATGGGATAGTTCACCCAAATATGACAATTCTGTCATTAATGCATGTGTTTAATGGTACTTTTGTGAGCATGTCATAGACTGACAAGGAAGAAAATAAGAAATTGTTGAATAAAGTCAGTATTTTTGTTTCCTTTGTGCTGTATTCTTGTGGCTTCATAAGGTTGCGGTTTAACCACTGATGTCACATGGAATATTTTAATGATGTTCTTGCTATCTTTCTGGGCCTTGAATGTTTCAGTTGAGTTACTGTTTATGCAGGGTCAGAAACATTTCATCAGAAATATCTTAATTTGTGAAGATGAATGAAGAGCTTGCTGGTTTGGAACAACATGTAAATAATGACAGAATTTTCAGTTTTGGGTAAACTATCCCTTTAAATATTATTGGATGGATTGTCAATTCATATTAGTATGTTGCTAAGCTAACAGCACACAAAAAAAAAAAAAAACATCAGATGTGTAACTGTTTGTCTCTACTGGAAAATGATGGGTGTCTGTTCTGCGACAGATTGGCCCCAGAATGACTCTGCAGCTGATAAAGATATTAGAAGGCATGGGGGACGGAAAAGTGCTTTATCATTCCTTCAGTAAGTATAGTTTTGAGTAAGAGAACATTTTAGACACCCAAACTAGTTATTATTGAGCGTATTGCTAAACTAGTCTAAAATGTGCTTTTTCTGCAGTTTCAAAAACAGAGGAAGAGATTCAGGAGATACTGAAAAGGAAGGAGGCCCGTCTGAAAGAGAAAGAAGAGCGGAAGAGAAAACAAGAACAGGACATTGCTCTAAAAAAAGAAAAACGAGATCAGAACAAGTGAGTAGATCTGCTTTGGAAAGTGGTGATGAAGACCTCGATGTGGCACAGGCTATTGGTTAGAAAAGCTTAACCAAAGACACGTGTTAATTGTGGAGATCCTTCATTTCCGATGAAGTAGATATATAATAGCAGTGTTTAGAAATTGGTATCTTCGATTTCTGCTACATTGTTGTTGCCCACTGCTTCAAAAACATCATCTCCAGTAAATTGGACATTTTGTTTGTAATTTAAGGTTCAAAGAAAATAATTTGTTCCAAAAAAAATTAAATTTCTTAAAGGCAAAAGAGCTTGGAGGGCATCAAGAGAAAGCGTCAGCAGGAAGGGCAGGAATCGGATGATGAAGTGGAGGATCCTGGGAAACCGGAGGGCCAGGCTCCAGCCGAGGAGTCTGAGGATGAAGCAGAGTATTACAGACAGGCTGTGGGGGAGGAACCAGATGAAGGTATCATGTCGTATCCAAAATTATTTGTGAGATTTTACTGTTGCAGTCGGTTTCTGATTTCTTCTTTAATTCTACAGACATGTTTCCTGGTGCAAAAAGGAAGCGTGGTCCTGGAAAGTCTCCAAGACCTTTTAAAAAGAGGAAGCTGTCACCGGGGAAGGGCCCCCCTCATGACAAAAAGAGTTTTAAATCATCTGACAGGGGAAATAAAGGTGGCGGAAAGCGGTTTGGAGATAGAAAACCGCTTGAGGGGAGAAACCGGTTTAGGAAGAGTGAAGGAGGCAAAAAGTTTGGCCAGAAAGGGGGAAAAGGCAATAGATTTGCAGGGCAGAAAAAAGGAGATACCGGGAAGAAGTTCGGTGGACAGAAAACGTTTAAAGGACGTGCTGTTATGAAACGACAAAAAGGTGCCGGAGGAAAAAAGGACTTTAAACACAAGAAAGGGAAAAGCTGAAGGAACTGAGAGCGAGGTTGGACGCGTCTAAAATGCTTAACCACAAGATGGGACTGTTGCTTCACCGATGCGTCATACATTACATGACTGGTGCATCATCATGTATCAGTGCAAAAAAACATCATCAGATCAACACGGCTCTGCGTCAGACTTGTGCCTTGTATAGATGTTCATAGATTTGGATACATTTTGCCAATAAATCCTTTCAAACCATCAAGCAGCTTGTGTTGCAGTCATCTCGATGCGTTAAATATTACGTCTGTTTTCCTGTGTGATTTCTGTCATTGGTCTATTTTTTGAAAAAGCGCACTGCTTGCACGAGACAGGAAGTTTGGTACTATTTCACGGGTGCCTGCTGGAGCATTTAGTCAAGCAGGCATACTTGGTAAGTTTTATCAACCTGTTTGTCTGTTTTAGAAACTTAGGAGAGTTTATACGTTATCCTATATTATTTAAATAAAACCATGGTTTTGTTTCGGTCACTGTAGATAATGCTGAGAACAGATATGTCAAGGTGTATTAACATATTCTTAAATATATCTTGAATAAAACACTATCTAGCTGTGCTTGATGTGGACTTATTTGGTTACGTTAAGGTATATTTGCTTAAAGCTTATTTGGTAAAATGTTAGCTTTTTGTTGTTTTTATAATCAAGTAGTTGTAAGTGCTTGGCACTTCTTTCTAAATGTGAGGAGCTAAATTGATATGAGCTGATGCAAATTATGACACTCAATGCAAATTATGGAACTTGATGCCAATGGAGACTCGTTTCCTTAAATAAACAACATTAGCAAAAAAGACAGCCTTGGTTCTAGAATTGTAAGTGAAACGATTAACTTTTTTTTTTTTTTTTTTTTTTACAGTACACTCTGCAAGCTATTGATGTTTTTAGTCATAAATCTGTTAAACAATGCAGGTTTAATGCATCGAAACCTATGAGTCGAATGCTCTGTAAAACAACTGAGAACAAGACGGTATTTAATCATTGTCTTTCCATAAACATTGATTATCAAATAAATAGTATTTTGCCAGCTACTGATTTTTTTTATTATTATTATTATGATGTTGTGTGCAACTACACTTGTTACTTGGTTTTAATGCAACTAACAAAGGTGCCAGTTAAAAATGAACACTGATATTAAAGATAAAGATCACTTATCAAACTTAACATTTCCAATGGCTAGTCCACTAACCGAAAGATACGAAAAAGGAATTGTTTTTCTTAATTTTTAATTTAACATTTTAATAATCTTCCACTATGAAGAACCTTCTGTGGAATAAAAAAGTTCAATGGATGTTAAAGGTTCTTGATGGAAACACAAATGTCAATAAACCTCCAATACCCAAAGAGTGTCAAAAAGCTGTAATAACAATGTTGCACAAGTTAACCAAACCACAAAACAAAATCAAACTTTAACTAGGAAAAGCTCACATTCTAACTCTGGGTTTATATAGAAAGCTTATCTGTAGTAGTATTAGACAAAATATGCTCATGGTGCGTTCAAGTCATGTCAGATCGTATATTTACGAGTTGAACGCACACGAACGCCACCACAAAGTCATTGTTACGAGTGGAAAATTTCTTTAAGCCCAGAGTTTCCGAGTTGGGCACGTGGCAGTGAGAAAAGAAATGCAGCGTCTGTATTGACGGTAAATATGTTTAAATTATTAAAATTATTCTTATTTTGTAATGTAAAATAAAACTATAAAAC
>JAUMHE010000044.1:3475148-3535637 GCA_032359235.1 Enteromius mattozi | reverse complement strand
ATATTGTATAATTAACATAGAACATGTTCAGTTTATATCACCTTCATAAATTAAATAAAAACATCATTCATCCTTTTGCAGATATAGAATTTAAAGAAATCGTTTAATTTTGGGTAGAAAAGTTAATTTGCCATCTTTTTTTCTGACCATAAGTGACTTGAACGCAGCATTAGATGAGAAACCTGAGATAAGCACCAATGTTGCAGTGGGTAATTTTGTTTCTGATTGGCAAACCATTTGTTTCTGTAAAAAAAAAAGATTTAAGATTAACGCTACCAGCTCTGTTTTTTCAGGGGTCGAAGAACACCAGAGACAATGAACAGCAATGCAATCTGCAATACTACATTTCAAATCGGACTCCTCCCCCCAATGTATAGCATTGAGATGAGTGTGGCTCTGCTTGGGAATATATTTGCCCTGTGGCTCCTGGTGACCAAAGAGAGGCAGAACTGGCACACCGGAGTAGTGTTCTCCTGTAACCTGGCCATCTGTGACATTCTTTACGTCCTGACCTTGCCTTTGCTCATCATTTACTATGCCAATAATAAGAAGTGGAGCTTTGGAGATGCTGCATGCAAAATCGAACGCTTCCTCTTCAGCTGCAACCTCTATGGCAGCATTTTCTTCATCATGTGCATCAGCGTCAACAGATACATTGCCATAGTTTTCCCCTTCTTCTCCCGGAGCTACGTGAGTCCTAAGCATGCAAAGATCGCAAGCGTGCTGACGTGGTTCTTCGTGATCATCGCCTCATCGCCAGTCCTCAAATTTGCTGGAACCGAAGTTAAAGAAAATCGCACCCTTTGCGTCTCGAGTCATGACGAAAGCCTAAGAATATCCCATTACAAGTACACCCTATTTCTTATGGTTGTAGGATGCATGGTTCCTTTCTTAGTTACCTTTGCATCGTATCTGGGTGTGATTTGGGCAGTCCTGAAAAATCAAAACATAACCTTGCTCGAGAAGAGGAAGGTGGCTCTGATGGTTGCTCTGGTCTGCATCCTTTATGCCATTTCATTTGTGCCGTATCACATTCTGCAGACGTACAATAATTATTTGAAGTCGATTCAGCTTACGAATTGCTGGGTGTATAATTCATATCAAGTGTCAAAAGGCCTGGCCACGCTGAACATGTGCTTGCACCCGCTTCTTTACATGGCTGTGTTTGACAGCATACGGACTGCTTGCTGTGGAAAGAGCTCAGATGACTAACCTTCATACAGACAATATCTTGGTCAAAATCTCACGCCTTGGCTTCCTGGATGTAATCGAGTGCAGCATTTTTGTTGTATAGGCTACCCTTTTCTTGTACGTCTGCAAACCACAAACCAAATGAACATTATTTTCTTTGTGTTCAAACGCAAACAAGAACATATCTTACTGTAAAAACTGACTATTAAAATGCTTCTATTCTAGCTGCAAAAGATACCAATTAAAGATATTTAAGAGAAGATTGACTTGGTTTTTATTTTTTAATCTTTTTCAAAATAATGACTTCGGGTCATTAATACTTTCCACTTTGCTAAGAAGTACAAGAAATCACAAGAGAGATCAAGACACTTAAAGGTTAAAGAGGAAGACCTAAGCTTCTTAATTAAATAACACTAGTCGTGATCATGTATAACTCAAGTTAAGTAAAGTTTGTTTGTAGCCTACAGCAATTTCACGATAAAACCAGCTTCAGAGAAAATCATCCCTTCAAACATTGACAAGCTTGACCAAATAAACTACACTGCAAAAATGCTTTTCCTGTGTCAGAAATGATTTCTCAATCTCAATCAGTTTCTTGATCAGAAAGTCAACGATTTGAAGGAAAGGAAAGGAAAGGACGTGACTTGTGGCCAGGTATGGTTTCCCATACTAGGGGTTTGTGCTCTGCGTTTAACCCATCCGAGTGCACACACACATCAGTGAGAAGTGAACAACCACACACACACAGTGAACACTGTGTCCGGAGCAGTGGGCAGCCATTGCTGCGGCGCTCCAGGGAGCAGTTGGGGGAACGGTGCCTTGCTCAAGGGTCTCACCTCAGTCGTGGTATTGAAGGTGGAGAGAGTGCTGGGAATTCACTCCCACCACCCACAATCCCTGCCGGACCTGGGACTCGAACTCCCCATCTATCAGGCCACAACTGCCCCCTAATCAAGTGAGTTTTCCGTTAGAACAAGCACAATAATCTGCCAATGTAAAGCAGAAACCCTGATCATTTTGCTTGTTTCAATCAAAAGTGCACTTAATTTTGACTTGTTTTTCTGAAAACAAACTTGTCTAGAAAATCCTTCTTGATTTAAGTATGTTTAGATATGTTGGCTGGAAACAAGGCAAGGCTGAATTAGTGTATTTTTCCCCAACATTTTATTCAGTTTATTTATAAAAGCCCTAAATAGTACTTAAGTTACTTAATTCTACAACATATATATATATTTTTTTTTTTCTTAGAAAAATGTGTTCCCATGAATCTTGCATCAACTGTTACCAGGAAAGTTACAGGAAATGATATCACTTTGACTCACTGTTAAGATCTGAAGCATCTCTGCTCTCTCTCTGATAAAATATTTGAATCTAAAAACTTCTTACGCCAAGAGTTATTTTGTAGAATGTCAACAACAGAATCTATTACTGATTTCACACTGGGTTCGCCTATTTAAACAGACTTCGGACACCAAATGTGCCTGCACTGGAAGAAGCTGTGGGATATTTTAGTGGATAGGCTACCTTAGGTTCCTGTTCTACAAATGCTTTTGAAGCCGTTCTGAGACATACTCTCGCTCTTTAGCTTTACCTCTATCTCCTCCCTAGTCTAGAAGTCAATAGTTTCTGACCTGACCACACTTTTTCTCCTCTCTTCATGTCGTTTTGCTCGCTACAGTCCTCCACTCGCACAGAGGCGCTGTCGCGTCGCGTCGCGTCCTCTCACACAAAGCAGCCCCGGGAAACGCTTCCTCTCGAGCCGCGAGACAACAGCGAAGATGCCGTCGATCGAATTCGACGAGTAAGTTCTTCATATGAATGAAACCAAGTAGTTTTATTTAAGCTTGTTACAACTGAACAGTCGTGTGATATCTGGTGTTTTCCACAGCTCGAAGCCTAGCTGGGCCGATCAGGTGGAGGAAGAGGGAGATGAAGGTACCGCTACGAGGCCGCAGCGCAGCCTCACGCACGTGTTTAAATATGCATTCATTAAACGACACTCGTTATATTAAACGATGTGAGAACGTACTTTAAAGTTATAAAAATACTCTACCTAGAGTGGAAGTTACAGTCGGTGAGCGGGATGTTAGCCTGACTGAAAAAGGCAGCTACTGTTCTGTGTTGTATTACACTATATTATATGCGATATATACACATGTGCCGTGCTATATTAATTTATTTTATCCTATAGTATTTCCAGGTGTGATATATTATTAATTGTGCTGTTATTTTACATCGTGCTGTGCAATGCACTATTATGCTAACTTGCACCATACAGTAGTGACAACAGTTAAAGGAACAGACTAAATAATAATAACATATGTTTTATATTGTTGTAAGGTGTTAGTGCTGCAAATAACACTTACAGCAGGGTGTATGCTCATTTTTTTTATTCTTTCAATTAATTTGTGACAACATACCAATGTTACAGTTAATATTCAGTTAATGTGAGGTCATAAAACCCTTTTGTTGAATGTTAAAATAAAATAAAATAAAAAAAGTAAATGAAATAAATGAAAGATAAATGCTTTTTAAAGTAGTTTGTATACATGCCTACTGTGACTGATCTCTTTACCATTTAATTTTCTTCAACAGGTTCACTCCCTTCACCAAAAGAGACAGTCAAAGGTAACATCAAGACTGTCACAGAATACAAGATTGATGAAGATGGCCAGAAGTGCAAGGTCAGCAGAGTTTTTTTCTTAATATTATATAATACTTGTCAAAAGTTTTTTGTTTTTTTGTGTTTTTTTTAGAAAAAATGGGATTCATATTTGTCTTTTTGCTCCTCTTTGATCAGATTGTGAGGACGTTCAAAATTGAGACACGGAAGGCCTCCAAAGCAGTAGCCAGGAGAAAGGTATGTCTTAATTACCGTTAGTATGTTGATTTCTCCATTAAACGTATTGTTTAATGGGGGTTCATTGATCTTTCATCCAACAGAACTGGAAAAAATTTGGCAACTCAGAATTCGATCAACCAGGTCCCAATGTTGCCACCACCACAGTGAGCGATGATGTCTTCATGACCTTCATCTCCAGTAAAGAGGTACAGTGATGACAACCTGATGAAGTTTTTGCGTGTAAATTAGCTTGAAAATGTTCTCACCATCACACGTGAAATATTGTGGATGAGTTTGTTTCTTCATGGGAACAGATATTTGGCATTACATCGCTTGCTCACCAATGAGTCCTCTGTAGTCAATGGGTGCCATCAGTTTTTTTAATACTTTAGTCAGAAGTAATGATTTAAAGTTAAAATGACTTAAATGTTTAGTGTCATGTGGGTTACTTTGTAATGATTTTATGAGCTGTTTGGACTCTCATCATGACGGCACCCATTCACTAAAAAGCTAATCGGTGAGAAATTAATGTAATGCTAAATTTCTCCAACTCTGTTTCAATAAAGTTAGAAACTCATCTACATTTTGGATGGCCTGAAGGCAAGTACATTTTTAGAAAACGAACTATGTTAACCAGTCTTTAAAGAAACAAGTTTTGTCGTTGCATTGCCAGATGAGTGATTTGAAACTGTTCAGTTCTGATTTGATACTTCAGTCCCAAAAGTGTTTCACTTCTCTGTTGTACCGATGCCAACCTGAAGTGATTCTCTTGCTTGTTTTACAGGACTTGAACGCTCAAGACCAAGATGAAGATCCCATGAACAAGCTGAAAGGACAGAAGATCGTGTCCTGCCGTATCTGTAAAGGGGACCACTGGACCACTCGCTGTCCGTACAAAGACACGCTCGGTCCTATGCAGAAGGAGCTGGCCGAGCAGCTGGGTCTGTCCACGGGAGAAAAAGAGAAGGCAGCAGGTACGAAACATTCATATTGTCCCGTTAAGCATTTGTTGAGTCAGTTCTTTGTTGTTTTTATTCAAAATTATTTTACTTTGACATCTAGAGCCCGAGCCTGCCCAACCAGTCCAAAACAAGACCGGGAAGTATGTTCCCCCCAGTCTGCGGGACGGTGGTACGCGCAGAGGAGAGTCCATGCAGCCTAACCGCAGAGGTACGTGTTTGATATTCACATCATGTTCTCAATCAAGAGCCTGCTGGTAATGTGGTGGTATTTTCTCTGCAGCTGATGATAATGCTACAATCCGTGTGACCAACTTGTCCGAGGACACCAGGGAGACAGACCTGCAGGAGCTTTTCAGGCCTTTTGGCTCCATCTCTAGGATCTACCTGGCCAAGGACAAGAACACAGGCCAGTCGAAGGTGAGAGATGTGAAACACGGCCGTAAGGGGGTTCATGAGACAAAGGAAGGAGAAGTTAAAGATTCGTGTTGACTCATCTACTGGGTTTAAGAACTGAACAGGAACACTGATGTTGTTGTTCGTCTAAAAATAAATGTGCTTACGTTAGTTTTGATAATATGACTGCGTGAACCATATGAGGGATGGTTTTATAAGAATGCCACGTTTGACTTCTTTCCCCATTATTTTAGGGCTTTGCTTTCATCAGCTTCCACCGGCGTGAGGACGCTGCCAGAGCCATCGCCGGTGTGTCTGGCTTCGGATACGATCATCTCATTCTCAACGTGGAATGGGCCAAGTGAGTCGTCCTCAAACCGAGTCTAAACGAGCAACAGCTATGCTTTATCTAATCATGCTTTCTTTGTCTTCTCAGACCATCCAACAACTGAGAGAGCTCCATATATATTCCAGGAGATATTCCAGATATGTTCTACCACAATTGCATCAGGCAGTGATCCAAATAAATGCAAATAAAACATCCAGTTGTTTGTGTTTTGTTCTATAATCTCTTTAATTAGCTCATTTTTTTAAGAATTTGCATTTGTGTACTAGTAAATCAAGCAACTGTAAAGCTTACCAATGCTTTACTTAGAAATAATGGGGAAGTAATGAAGAGATCTTGAGGGAAATGCAGATATGCCTTTTCTAAAGGTTCTTAGATTTGGTATGAGATATCCTTTAAACCTTGTTTTGCTATGTAGAGGGTTTTTTCTGTCAATGTGTGAGGCTTCTGATTCATTGACCATTGTAGGTAAATTAGGAATAACAGTCTGCAAAACTGAATCTAAATCTGTTGACAGTTTTTCAAGTTACAAATTAGCATGCACTCGTTAAAGTGGATAAAACATTACTAAAAAGGCAAAACTATAGACAAGTCCCCCTAGTATTTGGGATGATTGATGCTGGCTTGCTGTTATGGTAAATAGTTTTCTGTACACCGAAGCAGAATATTCCAGCATATAGAGTCAGCTTTAACAGCGAAGAGCATAAGGTAATATACAAGTAGCTAAACGTTATTTGACAAGAGTAATATCCAGTGTGGCAAACTATGACTATTTTGACTGAGGAGGATTAAATTGAAAAGAGAACCTTTTAGTGATTCATGCAATTCATTATTAAATGTGACAAAACATTTTAACAGGAAAGTTGAAGTATTGCACAAAATTGTTGGTACAATCAGTGTATAGCATTTTTAACAAGCATTCATTTAGCACAGAATGTAATTTGAACATTGAAAATGTGCAGTGCATGCTATAGTGTGTACATGGCCTAAAAATAAAAAAACTAAAGGCACTGCCTGATTCATGAAGTAAATTGTACATATCACAATGTTTTTTGGTTATTCTAGTTTTAAGGTATCCTTATTACAGTGTAATTATACTGTTAAGTACCAAATATTAACTACATGTACTTAATATCTAGTTAGCCCACAGGCTCTAGATTTCACTGAAGAACCCATACGCTAAAAAAAAAAAAAGTCACACATTCTGCATTCGCCTACTTCTCTGTTTGGGTGCCATTGCAAGTGTAACTTCCTTTTATTACACTGTAAGGCATGTAATTTACAGCAAAGCCAACAAAACGAACTCGCCTCTTAAGACCCCAAAACCAAGTTTCTCAAATGATCTGGAACGAGTCAGCATCACTCAGTGGTCGTTTAAGATACAATACAAATCATACTCGCACAGTCAGAATAAGAAAAACATTTCACTTGGGGTCATTTACCAGATTTCAGACATAAACCATTGAATAAGAGCTTTATTTGAAATATTACAACATATAAAAACTACATAGAATTTAATACCACTGTCTCTGAGTGGATAATTGCAAATACAGTTAAAATCACATTTAGAAATTGATAAAACATCACATAATGGCACTGCACAGACTGTCCATTGAAACGCCACTGAAGTGGCCAGCTCCAGACCAGCTTATGGATAAATGGAATGACTTTAATGGGCTGATGCGTCAAGACGCTCCCAAACACAATGCAAATGTGCGGCGGATATATGGAGAGATGGCTTTAGTTGCAAACCTCCATCTTCTCCTGCTTCACAGGCTCTGAGGAAGAAGTTGAACATTAAACTTCATTCTAAAAGGGAAAGCAAGTTTAAAAAAAATAAAATAAAAAGTAGTCACCTTCATTCTCCTTCATCTTTCCTTGCACACATTTTTTGATTTCCAGGCCAATGGCTTTGGAGAGTGGTGGAGGCACAGCATTACCAACCTGAGAAACAAAACCAGCTCATGGATTAGGGATGTTTCTTCCCCCCCCCAAAAAAATAAACCCACTTTAGCAGAGACATCATACCTGTCTGTGTTTGTCCAAGACGTTACCAAAAAAGCGGTAGGTGTCTGGGAATCCCTGGGAGCGTGCACATTCCCTGACACTCACCACACGGTGCTGCTCAGGGTGGAGCACACGTCCCTATAAACACAGTTACCAGTATTATTGCAAAAAGGTACGACTTTTTAATTAGTGCTGTTACAACTCATCATGACTGGTTAGCATACAGTATGTTGGCAATACCTGCTTGCCCATGGGCTCAGGATTGGTAACTGTGGTGCTAAAGAACCCGTCCCATTCCAGACGGCCGTACAGACCAGCCCAGTGATTGTGACGGTTACCCGTGTGAGGCAGACACCAGGGGATCAGAGTGTTGAACTGCCTGTCTGCAGGATCACATGGTTTTCCTAATGAGAGACAACAACAGATAAGTCAGGATGTCTATCACATGAAACAAAACTCCCATCTTTTATTGAATTGATAAGGACCAACCCTCAGCACAGGAACACACTCCTCTCAGGGCACCAGTGCCACTGCGGCCATTCTTTTTGTCGGAATGGGTGTAGCGAAGCTTTTTTGTGGTGGTGCCATCCCGCAACCGCACCTCCATATTGGGCAAATCCCTCCAGTCAGAGCCAGGAGCCAGAGGAATGTGGCGCATACGGGCCGCCACCAGGGCGCTCATGTCCTACAACACAAAACTAAGTTTTTAAAACTGCTACACCTGTGGCTTAAGGCCGAGGGCCTTTTCTCTGCACAAGACTAATCTGAGACACTCAGAAGGCAGAAACACGATCATCTAACCCTTTAAAAATGACATTACGGGTTAGATAAGAGTTTCAGCCTGCAGATCTCACAGGAAATTCCTTACAGAACTGTTTTGATAAGTACATCTTGCAAGTCAAATGCAAAAATGACAATGGTTTCTTTAAGCCACCAATGAATCATGTAACTCTTCCAAACATCAAGACACCTTCAAGGTGAATGAACTCACCTTACAGATGTGGTCCCTGAGGATGGGCTGATACTGAGAGCCACGAATGTGCCTCTGGAACCAGGACTGGGGCTCGCCATTATAGGAGATTTCCAGAGCTGCAGCTCCGTTACGGATCTCTGGGAGGTCAGACATTGTGTCCCGCACTGTGATGGTGCGATAAATGCCTCCGTTTCCACTAGACAACACCAAAAAAAAAAAAAGAAAAGTGTAATAAATACAGAGCAGAAACCAGAATTTGTTCAAGTGACAACAATTGGGGTAACAACAAATGCTTACCGAGTGACATTGCTGACATATTTCTTCTCATCAACTACCACACTAAGAGAACAAGCACGTGGGGCGAACACATGCAGGGGTTCAGGGAAGCGAGGCAGCTTTTCACCTGGGGCTGCAGCCAGGATGATCGCCCTGCGTCTGGTCTGGGCCACCCCATACTGCCCTGCCTGCAAGAATAAGGCATTAAAACAGATCAATTAAAGTGATTAAAAGGGGAGGGGAAATTAAAATACCATGTTGAGATCACACAACCGCTTCGTTATTACTCATACAAGTCTAACTTGCCTGTAGCACACCAAAGGTGCACTGGTAGCCCATGCGAACAAGACAGCGCAGTGTGAGCTTCAGGACCATGGAGCGCTTGAATGACACAAAGTTCCTCACGTTCTCCAGCAGGAAGAACTTGGGTCTGTAGTAGTCACAGTAGCTGAAAGGACAAAATAAAAAAAATAAAAAAAAAAATCACAATGGTAAAAAACGCATACATCAGTACTTTTCCAAACAGCAGAATGATTCTCGCTGTGAAAATAAGCTTGTTCTGCCTAACCTCAAATACGAGACAACCAGCGAGTTCTTGAACTTCGAGTATGTGCGGGAGTTAAAGCGGTTCATTCCACTGAAGCCTTGGCAGGGCGGCCCACCGCAGAGCATCTCCACGTCCCCCTTCTGCGGCAGCTTCTGCCCAAGAGAGTTGGTCTTCTCTCCAGACATCACCAGCTTCAACAGGACATTGCAGTCCTCCGTGAAGACTGTGGTGCCTGGGTTGTTTAACCTGAATGCCTGAGCAGCAGGATCCCACATCTCGATCGCCCAATTTGTCTCCGAGATACCTGGTGTTCGGAAAAAGAAACTTAAAATTCAACACAAAGTGGTGCTCAGCTTACAGTTTCTACATTCAAGCCCTTTCAGCTCAGTGTGCGCTGCTTCTCTAAAAGTTAAATTAAAGCAGATGTTTTTCCATCAAATAGGTCTCCAAACATTCAAATAAACCAGGTTTGTGACAAGACACTTTCCTCATCTACATAAAAAGGAGCACTATGAGCAAGTTAAGAGCATTTTTATTTTTTTAAAACACAAAAGATAAAAGCGCTAAAGATTTAATCTTTGGCCTAAATATCTGCTTACAAACAAACCCCACAGCTGATTACAATTTGTCAAATTCAGACCAGATCATATATTTTGACAGTTAAGGAGCTTTACAAAAGTACACGTTAACAGAAAACCCCTACAACAATATATTTCCAGAAACACATTTGAATAGAAGCCCAACCTGCTTGATGGAAACCTTCAGACAGTCCACCACAGCCAGAAAACACATCCAGTGTGCGCAGTTTAGGAAGTGCCGTCTCCTGCAGCTCCTGATCCTGTGGCTCCTGTGTGGCTGCTTTACCTTTCCCTTTACCTGCAGAAAAGCACAACAAACCACTATTTTAGCAATCATGATTTTTAGACAATATTGCATTCATAACGGGCAATTTCAAGCCAAAGAAACAGAACCGATACACAAGAAAATGTATAGAGTAAGTGACCGTAATTGACTGGTCATCTTATAAATCAATTTTTACCTTTCCCCTTTCCTTTCCCTTTGCCCTTATGCACTGCTGATCGGGCATGATTGGGAGGATCCTCCATGCACTTAGTCCTGGCATTGTATGCCTAAAAACAAAAACAAAACAAAAAACTCTGAAGACAAAATTCTCTAGTGCTTTATTTTTTAAATTTTCCAGATCAGATGCACCATGACTCATTGGATCAATGCCACCACCTTCTTGCTCTAACACCTATCCCTCATCCTCACCTCTAGGAAATAAAAGCGATCAGGTCCTCTGCTTGAATAGTCCTGCACGCTTTCCACCAGGTCCTCTGCATACTCCACTTGACAGCGGCCCAGCACATCTGCCATGTTTACAGTCACCTCTTCATCACTCCAGTACAGCTGGTTTATGTCAGAATGGTAAGCACCCTTTGGTCCTTTATGAGTGTTTTCAGGCCTGAAAACAACAGTCATCATGAAAAGAACTCAGGTAAGGTTTAGTGGAAACTTAAAACTAAAAGTTGTACTTCAAGAAACTGATGTTAGCTGAGGAATCTGCTTTAAGGAGGAAGAAAATGTGTCACCTATAAAATTTATAGACACGCAGTTTGATGTCCGTTCTATCTGGTTTACCATCACTGCGCCTGCTGCAGAAGATTTCTTTGATGCGCCCGACACGGAAAGGCTGTGGTGCATCTAGGTTTGAGCCCTTGATGTAATCTGAGGACTTCCTATAGTATTCTGGGTGCAGATCTTCATTAAGATCCTTCTTTTGAGGACGCTTCACTTCATCAAGATCCTTTTGAGAACGCTTCAGCCTAAATTACAAAACATCCCTTAAATAAAATATTCTGAGGTCGAGAGCAGTTTTAAAGGCAGGGGAAAAAAAATAAAAAAGCTTACGAAAAATTAAAGGCCTCTGGGGGGAGATAGACACTGTCCCCTACTTTGTATTGCTCGCCCTTCAGGGTTGCCAAACCATAAAAGACTTTAGAGTTGCTCTCCTCATCCTCCAGGGGTTCATAGACACTAGGCACTTCCTGAGCCTCTCGTTCCTTATTCCTTACACAGCTGGCACAGAACCTGCAGTGAATAGTGTTAAAAAGCATGCCCAGATAAACAGATCTTTAAGAGAGATGAGATCTAAAAGGGGTGCTCACTTATACTTGTGGTCCTCTGGTGGTGTGACTTTAGGAGGAGACTCAAAGCGAGCACAATCACCATCGTACAAGAGCTGATAGAAAAAGCTTTTGCCATCATCATCGATCACTTTAATGTCATCATCCATACCACCCTGAAAGCATACAAAATATTAATACCTCCTAGCAAGTTTGTTACAGTCATAAATGAAGAGCAGACTTCAGTATCCATACCTCCATGAACCAGTTTTCAGAAGGAGCCCTATAGAGGACATTGACCTTGCCTTGGACGAAACTCAGCTGCATGTCTTCACACTCATCCACAAGGAAGAGCTCAAGAGGGTCTGATGATTCTCCAAGAACCGTATCAGTGCCACGACAAAACCAGTGCGCATGAAACATCTTCTCACGGTCCTCCCACAATGCCGTGATCCTGTAATCGCAAGGAAAACACTGGCTTACCAATTTAAGGCAATATGGTGCTAAGAACTCAGATGTGCTTCAAAAAAAAAAAAAAAGGTTACCTGGCCAAGTAGAGGGGATGTGATGGGTCATCAGGGTTAAGAGATACACAGTCTCCCACCTCCACTATCTCATTCTCCACTTTCACTTTCATGTAGTACTCCTTCCTTCCATCAGTCTGAAAAGGACATCAATACTTCAAGTCCAGGAAGTGGACATTGAGGTTCTTATTGTATGATAGAGATCACATACCTTGATGGGCTCGCCCACCCAGCTGATCTTATTCTTTGTCTGTTTCTTCTTCTTTGTCTGGGACATTTTCTTTGACTCTTTGAGAACCGGCATCACTTCCTCCTCATCCATATTCTCATCATCCTCAGCTTCTTTCACTGCCAGGTTGGGACATCTGGACAGGGGACAAGACACCTATTTAGCTTTATTACAGCAAACAAATCCAAGGCCACAGAGCTGGATAACGCAAACTGACAAGAAAATAGGAGGAGTACTTCTTAAAAGGGTTTTCCTGTTTTCACTTAGTACGGACAGGGGGCAGCACAACTACTAAACATGATTCTGCACTTTATTAGCATTAGTCACAGCACTGAGCACAGATATAAAACAAAAAGACACAATGAGGCACTGCAAAAAAAATAAATAGTAGAGACAAACAAAATGTCAGTCTGTTGGAGAGAAAAAAAAGAAGAAGCTCAAAAACAAAAATGAAAACACGATTGAGAATTGAGATTTCACTACTTCCTGAACAGATCTGCTGTTAACTAAATGCTAAATCATTGTTTACCAATATAGTGTATGTCTTGTAAGAACAGACTCCCTTACTGTACAATGTAAAAAAAAAAGAAAAAAAAGAAAAAAAAAAAAAAAAAAGAAAAAAGGGGTGACTAAATGTTCCTTAATCTTTCAATTTACAACAGCTCAGCTGAATGTGTAGCAAAGAAAGAGGAGGATGTCCCAAAACATATTACACTTCAGAACCCAGCTCTGACCATTGACATTTAGTCTCATTTCACAACACATGGAAACATTTTCGCCAAGCAGAAGGATTGCGCAAGTATGAAGACGGCCCACAGTTAGCATACCTCCTCTTCTGACAGGCCTGTTTACTTCTGCCACTGCCTCCAAACTTGATCATATCCTTACAGGCTGAACACTTGCCACAATCTGGTGCTTGACACACCTGAAAAATAAAGAGGTGATTCCAGTCTTGGTCACGGAGAAATAGCAAGCATAGCAAAGCAATAAAAGGCCACCTACCTCACAGACCCCACAACGGTGTCTCTTGACACCACCTCCCTCCTTATTGTTCTGGTCAATCTGATCGGAGAAGAAAGTGTCAAAGATTTGATAGACCAGTTTAGTGGTGGTAGCTTTAGTTGGGCCCTTGTTGTCCTTTTCAATCTTGGTGGGATGACGGATTGCTTGTCTTCTGGCTGCTCTCCTGAAGGACAAAGTGAACGCAATGAGCTACAAAATACACCATTTTAGATACAAAGACCACCAACAGCCAAGCAAAAATAAAGACATGCATGAAATCTGTATAGATGTCTGAACGGATTGACAGTCTGTCAAGACTGGGTGATGCAACTTTCTCACTTCAAAAGTCAGTTATAGAGATCGGAGCAGATCAAATCTGTGCTTTACAGAACAAGGACATTCAGTTCTTTCAGAGGCTTAAGTTCTCCTAAAGGGGCAACTTGTAAAATCAAACAATGGGAGCCCAAATTAACATCTGTTAAGCAGAGCCATGCAAGTCAGGGAGGAAAAAGAAAAAAAAAAAAGCTATGGAAAATGTTCTTGTTCATCACCCACCCCTTTCAGCTAGTGAAGTAGTTTACCACCAACACAGGCTACTGCAGTTGAGCGTATGGGAAAATAAATAAACCAAGCCACACACTCTGCAGAAACATCAGGTTTTACATACCAGTACAGCTGCCTGCTGCGTTTAGAAAGGTTAGAGGATCATTAGAAACACGAGTGGATCATGCGATAAGAACGAGTGAACTTTAACATCCCAAATCATGACTCTACTATAGCTTCAAGAAATAGTTCACACAACAGCTAAACGAAAATAAAGTATTACATTTCAACAGTTTGACTGGTTTTAGCAGAATGTGTCATCTGGTGAAAACTACAGATTGAACTTCTGCATTTGTGTCGTAGCTCAGTCAGACTGAGCCCAGTGCATTACGGGGGTTGAAGTTTTTCACCTCAGCCCTTTGCGAAGTAACACTGATTTTTACAGCACAGAGAGCCAGCTTCTTAGGATAGCTACATGATTTTTTTTTTTTTAAAGTGCAAATTAAGATATATTGCAACCTTTGATTTAATTTGCATTAGATGTCCAAGTCTATGGAGTGAATTAAAAACCATTAGCAGGCCCTTTGCACATCATCCAAGAACAGACACACACATCATTAAAGCTGCATACATCTGCCACCTTCTGGTGGCATTGTACCAAGGACTATATTAAACTTTCCAGGAAAAAAACAAAAACAAAAAAAATAATAGGGTTTCTAAGAGCATAGACTTTCAGGTTAGTATAACTAGGTTAAATAAATCTGTACATGCTGTTCTTTTAATAAGCAGTTCCTATTATATCGGTTATTTCTCAGTGCTCATAATAAAGTCATCCAAAAGTTTCACTATGGAACTCACCTCTTGCCCAAGGTAACACCAGCCAGCTTAATTAAGTCTCTCATACAGGGAGTGATGATGATGGGCTGCTCGTCTGAGTCTCCAGCCTCATCATAGCTCTCCACCTGCTCCACCACAAACTGGGCATGGCGCAGCAGTGTGTCCTCGGTGAAGCGGTTGAAGTTAAGCCCAGCAGGAGGAACCGTAGTCTAAAGACATGAAGGTACAGGTGAGCACTGCTGCCGATGGGACCAAACACACATAGACCATACCATATCAATCAGCACACCTCAATTTTGTTCAGCAGATCCTCATATGTGGCATCTTGATTCTTCTGGAGAAACTCGACCACAATCTTGCTCATGTAGATCTTCTCCTGCATCAGAGCAAAAATGGGAGAGTACTCCTCACGGGGGTCCATTAGGATGTAGTCAGCAAAGGCTGTGAAGTAGTAAAACAGGTTGGATCTCATGTGCATGGACTAATCGGACTAGGATGAGACGGATCACTTCAGGAAAAACTTACCTGTGGTGAAGCCAATTAGAGCCTTCTCCCCACCATCAAAACCAGTAATCCACCAAGCATTGATGGGACCAAGCTTCTTGGCAGGAACCCCACCTAAAGAGAATTCCAATTAATCTACACTTAACCCTAAAACAGCAAAATTGTCAGTGTTCAATGTAAATAGAATTGGGACATACCATCCATGCATGGGTTGTCATCGTAGATCGGCTTAACAGAACAACTGAAGTACAGCTCTACATTTTTCTCAATGAGGCCAGAGTCAAACGGACACAAGTGTCCACGCTTGTCATACACACTGTGAATAAAAATTAATGTCAGTCAAAATCTTTTGACTGGGGTGGGTTATATCGAATACTCTATATTCAAGAATCTCATTACCTGAAGTTAGTAATCTTGTGCTGAGGGAGATCGTCATAGCTTTCAAAACCATCCTCATTTGCATCAAAGAGGGACAGACGCTCATCAGTCAACATCTCTGGTTCATCCAGCTACCAGAGACAAATCATACTCCATATGAGCGTTGCCAAGGAATAAGTCAAATCTACATTTCAAAAGTGGACCATCTAAGAGTTCACCAAATTGAAAACTGCCATCATTCACTCACCCTCATGTCATTCCAGAGCTGCGAGTTTGGCAAATACAGATATTTTGATGCATGCTGGTAATACGGTTAATGGTCCCCATTGACTTCCATAGCATCTCTTTTCCTACTATGGACGTCAATGGAGACCAACTACTGTTGGGTTCTTCAAAATATGTTCTTGTGTGTTCAACGAAGCAACTTAAACAGATTTAGAACGACATAAGTGACAATTTTCATTTTGGGGTGAACCACTCCTTTATACACCCAATTAAAGAGGCCTTGAATGGCAGCAGCTCAAAACATAACGAAACTCACAGCATCGTCAGGATCTCCCTGGAAGAACTTGAGGTCTGAATCATCCAGATACTGCCTGCAGTCAGGACATTTTGGCGGAGGGGTCTAAAACGCAGATTAATGAGATTCATTTGGTGCATTAAAATTCAAGCAGCAGCATAAAAGGGGAATGAAATGAGCATTACCTTGGCTGCGGACTCAGGCTTGATCTTGCCATTAGTAGTGTTCTCAGTTTCAGGCCTGGAAGAGGGAGGGGAGAAGATTTATTAACCTCACAGATTCGTTACATGTGGAGAAAGGCTAGTTTAATTTGACTTAACGTGGAACTCACTTCTCATCTTCTGTTTTAAGGCGTTTCTCTTCATGAACCTTGATCAGCGAAGAAAGAAAAAAAAATAGTTAATTTACAGAGATCATAAAACTACAGAAGCGGTCAAAACCTTACCTCCTCAGCAATATCTTCCTCAGGCTTCACCTCTGCCTCACCATTTGTTGTTTCGCCATTCAGCTCATCAGACTTACGTTTTGGGCTATTGGAAGAAGGTTCGACACACATTTATAAAAGGCACACGAACAAAACCTGATTTTAACTGCCCAAGCACAAAACTGTCACCTCACATAAGATTTGCACAACAGGACAAAACTTAAAAGGTTGACTTACACTCTAGAGAACATGGAAAGGATAGTTGGCTGTTTTCCAGAGTTACGTGTGACCCTGGTACTGGCTGGAGATTCTGCAGGGTGAATAAAACGCCATTAATAAAGACTAAACATACTACACCCAGCACACAAAGTAGAGATGCAGCTGTTGTAACATATGGAGGGTAATTAAAAGTCCCTTCAACTCACTCTTGGGCTCAGAGTCTGCTTTACTGCGACGGCCGCCCCTTCCCTTCGGGGCGCTGGGTGACTTTATAGCATCTCCTTCCTCCTGAGTATCCATGGCTCCCCCCTGCTCGCCCTCGTCTTTGTGAGACCCATTTTCAGTGAAGCCGTTTGAATGTCCGTTCTGCTCCACGCCATCATCCTCCTTAACCCCCAGAGCTTTCTTCAGCACGGCCTTCACCTCCGACATGTAGACCTCCTGAACAGAGACACACTCGAGTTGAAGCACAAGGTCTCATCTGTTGCAGACAGAAAAACTGAAAGGGCAGCGTAACTCACGGTGGAAAGCTCGGAGCTCTTTAACTTGTCCTCAAGGATTTTGAGCTGGTCCTGAGTATCAGCGAGCAGGAACTCCTGCAGTAACCTGAGCTTTTCCTTTACACACTCCTACACAATGAAGAAAACGGTGCAGTCAAGCTGCAAAAATGTTGAAGAAACTCACTCATGTATTTGGCTGCTGCTTCAGATCAAGCCTTCGAGGTAAACGTTAACATTTTAAATCAGTTCCTTCTTTAGAAATCAAACCCATTATCTTAGCATTGCAATGTTCTACTGTTTGGACGACAGGAAAGACTGAGCGAAAATAGTTTATAACGCTACACACAAATCTATGGCATGTTTCTCATATTAAAGATATCTGGATATAAAATGTTAGAATAAATTAAGACTGCCTGATACAAGTTGTACCTATAAAGTGTTAAGGGGATGTGTTGGACCAGATAGACACTGATGGCTAAAATTGAAAACATTTAGCATACTTGAAAGGTTTCAGTTTGTTGTTGAACTGGGTATTTTAATAACCAGGAACTACCTACAACGGAAAGAATCTGATGGAACATTAAAAGTGATGGACTACGTCCAGACCTCAATCCCATTGGGGTAAGTCAGAAAATAAACTGGATATTTTGTACGTTTAATTGTCTTGAATTGCAGATGGCATGGGATAAGTGTGAAGTTCTCAGGAAATAATGACAATATGCCAGAAAGATGTGCTGCTGTAACTGCTGCAAAAGATGAACACACCAAATATTAAAAAGCTAAATTGATAAACTCATAACATATTTGTTGTGCTCAGAGCAATCATCTGCATTCTCACAAACATGTTTTGGAGACAAAAGGCCATGTTTTCAGCTGTCAGGTTGTCGTTGCCATTATATGGAAGCTCTTTAACACGTTTAAGTTATTAACAAAATACATTAGGAGTAAAAAAAAAAAAACACCAATAACCCCTCACCTCATCTGACAAACTGTCTCCACCTTCATCTAGCACCTGCAGCCTGGGAACATGAAGGTAAACATCTCATTAACATTGCACTGCACCCAGCATCATAACGACTCGACATGCATTAAACACGTTACAATCTTCAACATTTAACACTCTATTCTAGTCAATCAATCAATCAGAGCCGATCTTCAGATGCTCGTTTTAATCGCAGGAGAGTGACGCTACCACGGGATTACGAGAGTAAACAAACACACACGCATGCAGAGAAAGTCGGGGTTTATTTTATTAACATCGCTTCTGATGAGCCCTCCGTGAATAAACAGGATTCGGTAGCTCTGAGACTGATGACTTGTGCAGTGATTGAGCAGAGGAAGACAGGAGGCGGGCAGAGCGATTCCCGGGACACATGTGTATTTGGCGCCAAATGCAGTCCGACTGACACCTGCGAGTCCGTTCGTATCAAAACAACCAGCCGCCGCAAGTTTTACCTCCACAAGCGAGCTGATGGCGGGTAACCTCACAGCATCTGTAGCACGGCTAAATGCTAACTAGAGTGAAAACTTAACACGTTTTACATCTCCAAACAGCACATCAAACAGCGGTTGCTACGTGACGTGATCAACGTGTAACAAAGCCCGCGAACGTGCAAACTACGAAACACAGTCTATCGTTAGAGTTGCATTAAAGCAAACACAGCACCGTACCGTTCCTTGACATCCTCTGGCAAAGACAATGAGGTCCTGGTAGGCATTTCAAGTTCGAGTTTGATCAAAGAAAAGGACTATTTAAAAACACGGTTTAAAACAACAGCAGATAAAAGCGGCGATTAAGATCTGACAGTACCAACAGCAGCGCTCACTGGAGGGGCTTTATGAATTGACGCTAGCAGCTGAGAAATACGCGCGGGCCGCTTTTTCGCGCGGAAACGCGGGTGAGTTGGACGCTACCACTAATTTAAAGTGAGGGGGTCGAATGTGTCAAATGCGTTGTGCGTTTCTAGATCGGTTTAAATCTATTGATTTACACTGTTTTGAGTATATGGTAAACGGTTCACTATTGTGAAATATAAACGTTAAGAGGGAAAGAATACGAACTCTTTAATTGTTTTCAAGGATTTTTTTCGTGTTCACCCCTTCTACGGCTTCAGAGATCAACCTATATGGGATGTACCACTTTTTACTTCGCCTCAGGGGTGCAAATTCACTCCTCGTTTTAATTAACTCTTCCAATGTAAATATTTAACATTGCCGGTGACGGGTCGAAATCTGACACCGAGCCGAGAAGTTTGATTGGTCTATTTAAATTAATATTATGTCGTTTTTAGATAGTATTCTGAAGAATTAGAATGTATTTAAATTACAGCGTTAAGTTACTTTATTAATCGTTTAAATGATTTATTAAGTATACAAATGACCTTTAAACAAACAAATGCGAATGTAATAATAAATAAAATAAAGGATTAAACATTTTCAAATAATTAAACAAAACTAAACAACAACAACAACAACAACAACAAAAAGATAACAAATGTTCCATTTTGAAAAAAATTATTTGACTTTGTATTATTTTTGTACTAACTAAAACATGTTTTAAAAAAATAGAAAATAAAGACATGCATCAATGGCATTGTTTCCTCTTTCTCTCTTTTTTCTCCTTTCACCCCATCTCTTGTGATATGGCATGGTGGGACAAAACAAAGGTCAACAAAACACAATAACAGCAGCATCAAGTTTATGAAAATGCATTGTAGTGTACATTTCATACTGAACTTAAAAGAAAAGATGTCACACAGATACTTATTTTCAGTAATAACTAATTTTATCATAATCCAAAATCATAACATCTTAAAGAAGTAAAAGTTTAAAAGCATGTTAGTTTAGATTTTATTCTAGACTAGTCTATTATTTTTTTTTACCAAAAACAAATGTTGTATGATAACCTACCCAACTGTATTACATTAAAACAATTAGATGAATTAAATTGTTTAATAATAAATACACATTTTAAAGAATTAATGAAATTAAATATTTTTAAATAATTAAACACAAATTTAAAAAACAAATGTTAAATAAAAAAAAAATCTTTTTCACTTTGTTTTTGTGCTAAACATATAACGTTAAAACAAACAAACAAACAACCCCTCCCCCAAAAAAATTAGAAAATAAAGATATGCCTCGATGGCATTTTGTTGTTGTTGTTGTTGTTCTTTTCATTTTTTCCTGTTCCCCCTCCTCTTGTGATATGGCATAGCGGGACAAAACAAAGGTCATCACAGGCCAACATGGGCCCTGGTTTTGGGCATCGTTGCATCTACAATAATTTGACAAAATCATTACAGCAGCATTTCCTGCATGTTTATTCTGAAAGTGTTCAAGTTTATTCAAATGTGTTGCAATTTTAATTTTCATACTGAACTGTTCAAAAGAACACATGTCACACAGATACTTATTTTTAGTAATATTTAATTTGACCATAAACACAAAATCATAACATCTACACATTTAGTATAACTCAAAAATAAAGATATATAAGTTTGGAATTTAAACTAGTCTTTTTTTATTTTGTGACCAAAAGCAAATGTTGCATTATATTCAGCTCTATTATATTAAAAATGTAGGCTATTAAATTATAAAAAATGTAATTGATTAAACAACACATAAATAACAAAATTTCCACCTTTTAAAAAATCGAATTCACTTGTATTGTTTTTTTTTTGCTTGTTTGTTTTTCGTAAAAATTATAAAAAAATAAAACCAAAATATAATTAAGAAATTTCGATATGCTTCAATAGCATGTTTTTCTTGTGTTTCTGGGATCCTGGATCAACATTATCGTCCAAAAATATATACTTATCCCAATCTCTACCCCTAAACTTAACCCTACCCAAAATCTATTCCTAAAATCAGCGGGAAATCATAGCTGATTAACAAGGGTGTAGAAGCACCTAACTCTGATCATAAGCCTAAAACAGATATTTCCAGAAAAAAATATCCCTCAAATCTGATTGGTTGATTGGGATGTTGCTCCAGGAACATCTTGTACTCAGTGAAATCATGCTCACCCAATAATGTATTCTCAGTTTATCCTACAGATGGCGCAACAGGCCAGTATACATTAGTTACATATAACGTTAGAATCCTTTCTTTGTCTGACCAGGCTAACCTGATTTTACCAAGTGCAACATGTCCCTTGGTCAGCATTGTGATTAGCCAGTCAGATTTGAAGGAACAGTTTTAGTGAAGTTTAGGCTTATAATCAGTGTTTGGTGCTAGTACATCAGTGTCAGTCATCTATCATTAAATATGGCATTACTCATGGGTAAGGGTAGGTTTAGGTGTAGAGATATGGTCAAGACTATGTTTTCGCATTAAAATGTTGTTCCCTTCCAGGGTCAACAAAATATGTTGACCTAGGGACACATTGAAGTTGGCAAAATCAGGACATGCGTCTGACCACAAGGGGGCAGTCTGGTACAGCAGTAGTAGTTAATGCTATGGGTGCGGGTCTTCTCAGAATAAATGTGTTCTCACATATACCGGGTGGAGTGGGAGTACAGAATGATCGTTAATCACAAAGACAGTACTGAAAACAACTGTATATGTGTGCAGCTGTTTCAGTATGGCTGATGTCACTTCCTGCTAACTCTTGGCCATATTCCCAGCTGTGTAGTCTCCCAGGGCAGATTGCTGTTCCCACCCAGGAATTCTGGATGTTTGACAACAACCAGGCCAGACCATCCTTAAGCCCACTCAGTCAGAGTTCACAATCTATTTTTTTTTTTTTAAGGTCATGCCGACCCATCCAAAAGCCTCGTAGACACCCTTTTTCCCATAATGCCATTCCTATTGATCTCTCATCACACTCCCTTCTTTCCTATAAAACCCTTCGGCTAAACATCTGCACTCCCACAAATCCTTGGAACTGGCACTTATTGGACTGTCAGGAATCAAGGCCAGCAGTTCTACGCAATATTGTTTGTGAACAGATTCATGTCCTAGCGAGTCGAGCCTTAACCATGTTCGTGCATGTTAGCATTTGGTTTCCCTTTTTTATTGTCTAGTCACATTTCTCTAATATGTGGGATAAAGCTCTTGTTTTCTTGTTAACTCAATACTGCGTAGGACTGAAATTCAAAACAAATTACGTAGTGGTATTAATCACTTCTGTGTCACGCACACAACAACCACCACTTCAGAAGTTCTACGAAATGTATGCTAATTGTGACATGTGAAACTATCTCTCAACTACAACTTTCCAAAATATAAAAACAACAAACGACACACTTTTTTTTGTATTTAATTTCTTTTTATTAAAAAAAGGAATGAACTAATGTGTATGTACCTACATTAGTGTTTGGGATTGTACCGATTTAGCACAGGTAGCTTGCTACTAAAACACAAGGCTATTGCACACAAGACATTCTATACGTATACACAATACATACATACTGTACACAGATACATACATACTTTCATATATTTATCATATAAAACAAACATTGTTCCACAGGATAGGCAATGTTTTACAATGAACGGAGTGATAGGGATGCTCACACAGGCTTAAACTCTTCATGCATTAAAAAAAAAGAGAAGAAAGAAAAAACGAAATACATTAGGCCGGTACTGGAAGAGCTGCCAAAGTGCTTTCTCTGCTGGACTAAGGCGATCAGCAGAGGAAACTCAAACATGTTGGGATCAAACGGCGAATGATTGTGCGAGTGAAAGTGTCGGACTGATGACTTTATCGTACGAGAAGATCAAGGTCAGTCCATAACAACAGGAAGGAGAATGGGAAACACTGGACTTCCTGTAGTTACAGGAAGTTTAACATTTCTTCAGAAGACTTGTGACCTATTAAAAGATGAAATTGAGAAAGGCATGCCCAGTTTGTCTTAATTTCAGAGTTTCCCGTTTTATCAATGGCGTTTCGGTTAACTTTAAATGTCATTAAGACTTCACAGTGAGTGCCCATCCTTGTTGCTGCAAGCTCATTAATCAACAGGAGAACAGTGATGTTCGGTAATACTGTCGATCAGCGAAAAAAAGTTCGCTCGTAACACTTCATTCTTATATTCAGTTTACTTTCGCCAAGAGGGCACAAAACCAAGCACACGCTGCCGCAGCGACGCTACGGCATTGTCATGCCAACACAACCAGCGTTTACATCGAGACTAACTTGTATCAGGAATTCAGTAATCACATTCTGATTGTGCTTTCCTCTTAGGAAAAATTAGGAATGTCAACAAAAAAGTAAAAAATAGCAAGGGACAGTAAGTTTAGATGGACAAGATGGAGTAACATTGACAATTGTACATAGGTTTGCCATAGATATTAGTTTTTACACAGGTTAGGCTTTCATGCAATACAAGGAAGCGGAATACTTTTATTGTCAAACGGTAATCAAAGGGTGTTATGTATATCAAGTAATTTGATAAATACATTTTGCAAGCATGCATGGTAGTTTGGCTCACATGGAGTGCACTGTCGTTCCTGACATTTCGTCTGCCCACTCGAATCTCTGAACCACTCTACTTGAGGATAGGATACAACTTGTATGCGGCTTCTGGTAGCTTGGTAAGCATATGCAGTCCCAAGCTGCCTAGAAGTCTACAAAGTGCAACTTTGATTTTTCATGTTTTGTCAAAGAGCTTAAATGCAATATTCCCAATTGGCTTGCTTTCATTTGCCTCAAAATGCCAAATACGTGGCTAGGCCTTATTCTGTGAACTTTTGCAAGGATAGAAGCAAGAAAGCATACATGGGGTAGCACAGTTGTTACATCTACTCTAATTGTCCGAAGACATTGATAGTGATTCTCGTTTCATCCATGAGGCCTCTGAACGCTTCCGTCTTCTGTGCCTTGCCTCCGAGATGGGGTCTCCCCTTCAAAGAGCCAGGCAGGCGAAATCAAACGCAGGTAGTGCAGTCCTGCATGATGGGAATGGACTGATTTTCGTGTTTGTTGGTGCAGTGCTCCATCGAACTCGAGCTCTTGAGGGGCACCATGCAGCGGTGAGGAGGCCGGCCACAATTGAGCAGCCCCCAGCAGCACAGCACCCGGAGGAACTCTTTCCTCATGTCCTTACTCCTCAACGTGTAGATCAGTGGGTTCAGCGCCGAATTCAGTGTGGCAAAGCTAAAGAAGATGGCAGAATTGTTGAGGATTGGACACTGGTCCATCGTACAGGAAGTGTCCAGGAGAAGGATGGTAAAGGCGGGCAACCAACAGATGATGAAGACGCCCAGCACGATCGTTACAGTCTTCAGGAGAGCGTAAGCTGGAGAATTGGTGGCCTCTTGGTGGCTGGTACGCACTATAAGGTAGATGCGAACATAAAGGATCACTATGGACAGCAAGATGACGGTAAAGATGGTGACGACAAACAGGATGTAGTATCGGGAGTTGAGAGGGAGGACTGCGGAGCAGTCCCCCAGGTTATTAATACAGTTCCAGCCGATAATGGGAAGGCCTCCCAGGAGGATGGACATCACCCAGCACGTTCCGATCAGAAGGAACATGCGGCAAGTTTTGTTGGAGCCGTAAACTTTGACCTTGGTGATCGCGATGTAGCGCTCTATGGCAATGGCCAGCAGACTGAAAACTGAGGCGGCCAGTGCGATGAAAGCAGTCCCTTCTCTTATGAACCACTGGACAGGCACCAAATGAAATGTCTTAGGGCCTGATAGGAAGATGTTGGCAATGTAAGCGGAGCCAGCCAGTAGGTCTGAGAAGGCCAGGTTCCCAATGAAGAAGAACATGGCTGAGTGGAACTTCTTATTGCGAAAGACGGAAATGAGCACTAGGAGGTTTTCCAAGATGATGATACTGCAGATTATGACAAATAAAATGTTTAGAGTGCTTAGGCTTTGTTTGCTCTCCATGCGTTCTAGTAATTCCTTCTGGCTCATGTTCTTGGCAATGCGATAGTGGACCTCTATGAGGGTCTTGTTAAAGTACTGGGAGTATTTGCTCATGGTGGCTGTTTGGCAAAGCCCTGCAACCGGATGGCCAGTGGTCATTCAGAGGGCAGATTGTCTGGGCTAGTCTGGGCCAGCTGGGGCACAGGAGATGAGACGCCCAGCCTGAAGTCACGTCTCAGGGGCCCAGGAAGCTCCTCGGTGTCACCTGGAAACAAACACAAAACAGAACGATTACTGCCATGCCAAAGGTAAAAAGGGACCAATAACAAGTAAAATATCAGATTAAAAGGCTGAAATTTCTGTTTGAGTGGGCCTGGCATAACATTAACTGATTTAGAGAGGACTAACTCTGTGTCCAAACAATGGAAGATTGCAGAGTGTTTGTTTAAATCTAATTATCGCTTCACTGACAAATAATTGTATTTTTTATTTTTTCAGCACTGAAAACTAGACTATAATGAAAGAAAAACTCTTTTTGAATGATAAAAACAATGGCGAAAATCTGAACAGAACGACCAGAAATATGGATAAATTTGAAAAGCGTGACGATTCGAGGGAGCACTTAGTTCGGTCTGGTTTTCTGGGCACACAAAGCCGAATCCAAAAATAAGATCATCATCTTGTTTCTTTATGAGAAGTGGTTATATTTAATTCTGAGATGTTAAGTGTCAAAGCAGAAAAATATGTATCTACTTTGCATGTTCAAATCATTCATATTACCAGATGTTTTCTCATAAATTTACCATAAACTAGACTAAATCTGCTACAGATTTACATAAGACTAAAATGGCTACAAGCTAAAAGACTAAGATGGCTAAAATTTTACAAAAACTAAATAGCATTTTAGTCCAAAATCTATGACTAAATCTAAATTTGCTGTCAAAATTAACACATCCGGTCAGCCTGTGCACATGGGGTCCTGTTTCCACCTGGTATCAAGATGTGTTTGCAGTGACCTGACTGCAAATGGTATAGAACAAAGAAAAGAAAGAAAGAATAGGAAAGAATAAAACCTTAAAATAAAGTGGGAAATGAAGAGAATGAAAAGGACGAGAAGCAGGAGCTGCAATTTCTACCATGTTTCGCAAAGTTTAAATCACTTGTTTCGGTGCACTTTCTCACAACATGTCCCAAAACAATCATGTGTTAGGTGAGTGGATGGCAAGTATGCAGTGTTTTACAATGATCTGGGATGCATTCAGAGTGTTTACACTACACATATGTTTTTGACTACCTCCATATGTGGTTTTAGTGATCAAATAACAAAAGACCCTGTTTCCATCTGTATTTAGCACTAAACACTTGTAATAGGAATTCAGAAACACACATCTTATTATCTTGGAGACACAGACTTTAAAAACTCGTTATTTTTTTTTTTCATATTATGGTGCACATTTTACACATTCGCAGGCAAAAGGTCAATCTGAGAAACCAAGACTGCTCACAGCTGCAGCGTACTATGAGAAACGTTGAACGGAACCAAGTTTGATAAGCATTGATTGCAGCATCCATGACATGACAGGAGCGCCAGGGACTAGAATCTGGAGACTTGTGCCGCAGACATCAACATGAAAGTCCGAGAAAGTTAGACTTTCTCTGAAGCACAAACAGTGGTCCTGCATCGATCAGACTCATGTTGGAAACTAAAAATAGTTCAAGTACTGTTCTGGAATTTCCCTTCTGAGTAAAAGCTACATGCCAGAACTGTCCTTGAGCTACAATCTGTTCTTGCCCCATGAACTTAGATAAAGCGAAAGTTCATGTGACACACAGTCTTCTACACCTACACGTAACTTTATGCAATGCTGGATGCTTACTATTACTAAACACAGAGTCACAAAGTAATGTAACCTCACGACACTGGAAGTGTAAAACAGCGTAACATTCGAACTATCACACTTTACAAATATCACCAAGATCTGACCCGTGACTCGAGTGTCATGTCCATTAGGCCACAATGGTTATAAGCATTTCCCTAATCTAAAATCCCCTTTCAACTGCTGATGACTAAATAATCAGAGAAAATGCTGAGAATAATGCAGTAGATTGTTTTTGGAGGAATAACTGGTGACACACCGCTGAACTTGTGAAAATTAATGGGTGTGTTTGAGTACAAATGTTCTGTGTGTGAGAGACAGAGAGTGTGAGCAAGCATGTGTGATTACTTGTGTCTGCCCTGCCTCCAGACGTACAGTCACAATATTAGTAGTGACTAGATATGATTTTCTGCTAGACAGTTGCTGCATTCGGCTTTATGCTACGGAATAAATTGTGTTCAAAGCTGTCATACAATTTGCTTTTTGATTGCTTATTTTGATATGGTGCACATCTTTATAAATCGTGGAGAAGTGACAACCACTTTGTTGTAAACACTTTTGAAAAGTTTTTTCAATAACACCTTTTAAGGAAAAAAACTGTTTTCTATATGCATCATAATGATCTTACGGTGAACAATTCTTTCTTGTTTTATTCTTGGTGTGATGGTAATCTGGTGATGATGTATGCAATAAATATACTGCAAGCTCAGATCTGCCTACATCCAGTCTAATGGATAGAATAAAGTCTGCACTCTACACTTTTTCTTTTGACAGGCCATTGATGTGCCACACTACAGAGGATGTGGTACTACTTCCATGACATGGCGACTTTAAATTACAGACTTGTATGTGACATTTACATGGAAAACATGAGATGTAAACGTCATCCAAAAATGAAAATATTCTCTCACTCTCAAGTCAAACACAAAAGAAGATATTTTGAAGAATTATGAAGAACCAAAACGTTGTTGGTCCCCATTGACTTCCATAGCAGTGAAAGAAATACTATGGAGCCCAATGGGGTCCATCAACTGTTTGATTACCAGCATACTTCAAAATATCTTCTTTCACATTTAACATAGGAAAGATACTCATACATGTTTTGGAACGACATGATGATGAGTAAATAATGACACTTTTGGGTGAGCTTTTTAAAAGCTATCCAGTAAATACCAAAATACATAACCACAATCAGACAATTCAAAAAAGAAAAAAAAAGGCTCTTTTTTATGGCCTAGGCTGTATGGGTATGTAAAAATTCTCTAGAGCCATGGTGTTTTGTCACTTTCCGATCTTGTCATAACTCTGCCTCAATTTCCTGTCAGCTCTCTACTGTCACAACAGTTTCTGACAGAGAAAAGTGCATCACACATTACTTAAGAGTGAAGTGTGAGAACAACAGAATGTGCTTTAGCGTATACTTGCATACTTTGCTTACCATTATACACAAACTATAGACAAAATATAGGCTGATGATGGTTACACAGCGATATGACTGAAAGATTGCTCAAACATAGTTGTTCTTGACAAATGAGAACCACTTCCCAAGACACACCATCAGCACAGTCAAAGCCTGAACACGGAAAGACACAAATCCTCTGTCAGGCCAGAGTCACTGTAGAGACTATGCAGCCATGTGGAATGGCATCTGGAGACAAAGGCAGGAATCTGAGACATCTGTGTGTGACGCACACTTCAACATCACCGTTTGCTGCACGAAGTTCAAAACCCTTCACATACATAATCACAGATGCTGACTTATGTAAACATACCAGGAAGCGTGTCTCAGTCACCTATCTGAACACAATAAGCTACAGCTGCATAGACAGTGGCACAATCCTGCTGCCAAATGCCAATAATATCCAGCAAGGCCATTTCCTTGAGCAGCAGCCGAGAACAATGGCCTCCTTGTCCAGGTTGCATCTCACTTGATACTCTTTATTGGTACACTGGTTCAAAATGACGCCAAACGCAGGCCTCGACCCATTCGAACTCTTTTCAAGTAAACACATTTTTCGCACTGTAAACAATCAACAGTTTACACCGTCAGACCAAAACATACATTACCCATCAAAATGTGCGGGTCGCCTTCTCAGAAACCAATGAATCCATTTCAGAACAGCTCTAGTCCCACCACCCACTGAAATTTCACTCTTGAGTGGGTTGTTTCGCTGCATTTAACTCATGTTCGTGATTTCACTGTGCCGTCTGCAAGGTCCTCAGTGTTACTGTGGATACCTTTGCCGCCTTTCATCTAGGGATTTGACAGCATGTGAAACCTGATGGTCTGGTTTGTCGGCAATGCCGTCTCTGGGCTGCCCCACTTCACTAAAACTCCGCCCGCCCCATCCTTCAACGGGACGCCAGATCATTCTGTCTGAATAATGAGTCTTTTGTCTCTTCAGATTCATCATACTGAAAGATAAATGTGACCCTGGACCACAAACCAGTCATAAGGGTCAATTTGTTCAAAATCGAGATTTATACATAATCTGAAAGCTTTCCATTGCTGTATGGTTTGTTAGGATAGGACAGGATTCAGCTGAGATACGATTTAAAAATCTGGAATATGAGGGTGTTAAAAAACCCCAACTAAATACTAAAAATATAAATTACATTTTTTCCAAATGAAATTCTTAGCAATAAATGTTACTTAAGGATGCACAATATTATCAGACTGATATCAGAATCGGCCAATACTGACTTTAAATGTACATTTCAGCATTGACGCTAAATAAAAAATTATGCTGATATGTATTGCCGATAAGAGGAATACATTAACTCACATGTGCTCAGGGTGTGCTAACCATCAGATCACGTCAACAGCGTGACTCATTTTTGAGGCAAGGTTTTGCCTGAATGGTGATTAGATTAACTGCTTTGAATCGCTGCATTTAAAATTAGAACGCACGCACAGAATGACGCATTTGGTGTATAATAACACAAATAACATTTAGACCGTTTCTGATTAAATAAAGCAGTAATCGATGTCATAAAATCATGAACTTTAATTTAAAGCTCAGCAGCTATAGCTTACTTCGATTTAAAAAAAGAAAAGAAAATAAACATTACAAAAATTGTCAATTAAAAAAAAAGATATAAATTTATTTATTCAGTAATGGCATAATATATTTTTAGCACCTTATGAGCTCTAAATGATTTTCATAATTTTTTACAACTCTTTTGCCATCTATAATATATTGGTATAACCATCTAAAATATATCGTTATCTGCATCGGCCCAAAAAAAATATCCGAAAAAAATCCATTATTGCACATCCCTAAAATTACAAATATAAGTTTTGATATATTTACGGTAGGAAATTTACATGGAACATGATCTTTACTTAATATCCTAATGATATTTGGCATAAAATAAAAAGATAATTTTGACCCATAATGTTGACTATTGCTACAAATATACCTGTGCCACTTATAGTTTTGTGCTCCAAGGTCACAAATAAGACATAGACCAAGTAGACAAAAAGTGACCGCATCTCTCGTAGGAGTAGGTCTCCACAGTCCGAGTCATCTGGCCAACAACAGCAGTCTTCCTGTACACAACTACGCTACTATAGGCTAAAGGAAGCGCTTGTGGTATCAGAAGACTAACATCCTGTTCAGACATTATAGCTGACTGGTGGAGAGCAAGACAGTTAATGTGGGAAAGGTTTGGTGGAAGCGAGAGACACAAAAGCAGAGCAGAGGAAGTCTATTCGGATTTTTACAGGTGTAATACGTGCGACAGGAAATGTGCTGAAGCAGCAGCAAGCCGCTCGTTTTGTGGCAAAAGTGCAACGGATACACATAGCTTAGAGAAATCAACGTAGATTAAACGGTCGTAGCTCAGAACTGACTCATCATATAGGTCGCTCTTACAGAACTTATGACAAGCATACGCTCTCCCTCTGACTTCAGAGAAACCTGAACTTAAGACCCCAGTCTCGGGGCAGGACCCCGCCCACATCCCCATGACAGCTCGACAAAGACCCCAGGTGTTGTTTGCGCTTCCCAGCAATACCTGATAAGCCCCAATTAGTAAGTGGCATCTGAGCAACCATGTTTCCCACAACGCACCTGTTACCTAGCATCGGTTGAGCACCATTTGCCTCGTTCTCCAGAGAGATCTTTGAAACATCTTTGCAGGTTGCACAAACCGTCAGCAACCACACAGCTGGAAAAAACCCAGACAGAACAACATGTAACAGACAGACGTTTCACTTCAGCTTAGTGTGTCTGAAAGCAGGAGTATTTAAGTGTTGTTTGTTAGCATCCTTTTTAACACTTGCTTCACGTCACCTGTGTTACTCACACTTAAATGTCTGCGGTCCGTTAAAGAAAGTATTTGAAGTAAAGTTCTCGGTCTGCATCGTGTGCTCTATAAAGTGCTTCAGTACCAATTCTACATCCTGTAGTCGTCGTGATAAGTGTCACCATCCACATGACCACAGTTTTTCACTTCTACCACAAATGCACCATTACACAGAGCTTATTCTTGGGGAAACTTTTTATAATGCAACAGGTTAACGCAAAACATTGTGAACCGCAAGTGATGTATACATTCAGGCAGTCTGGGGTGACCTTTAAGAGATCAACAGTAAGGCGAAAACTGTACGCTTCTAAATGTTCCAATGCATTACACGTAATATCAAAATACAATCAGTTTATAGCACGTGATCATTAAACTGATTATACCTTGCCCCGGAGAGCTGTACGATTACGTCATACGTAATTGTATTGATTGGCCGGCTAGGGCTGGTTCTGTAATATCAGATGTAAGAGGGTAAAAAGCAGAGCACTTACAGGAGGGTGGGAGGAAACGGGGGAGGAAAATTCCATCTGTTTCGTTAAGCCAAAAGAGTCATGAGTCAAAGCTAGTCAATGCAGCCAAGGTGATACAACACAGAGAGTCCCAAGACCACAAAGCTCTATTCAACACGCTCTCATTCCACCCTGCTAATGACCCAGCTCTGATATGTACTTTACAGTCGCCCCCTTCTATGAGGGGAAAAAATATGGCTTGGTCAGTTTATGAACCAAATAACACTGATTGGTTAACACCATGTTCCACACGTGCGATTATAAATTCATAATATAGTCTTAGGGAAACTCCAGTCCACCATATCACCGCACATCCCCCACAGGATTTTTATTTCTGTCATATTTGTTTAAAGTAAGGATGGACGCAAAATATATAAAGAGTTCATTTACAAAAATCTTTTCATTTAATTTCAAATGAATCTCATTTAAACTGCAGTTGGGTTATTTTGATGATTTGATTAAAAATAAATAACACACACACACACACACACAAACACAACTGAAGCATGATAACAATAAAAAACATGATTTTTGAAAATTAAAAAACAAAAAACAAAACTGAATTATCTGTTTTTGCTAATAAACTCTTGATATATTAATATCATATTGGTTAATGTTGGATATTTCATTATGTGTGCCTGATTTTTACATTTAGATTATCAAATATAAATAATGAAGCCTTGTCTAACAATGTCCTTTAGCTGAGATATTTTTCACAAAATGGCAACTTTATAGCACTTTTTTGCTTAAATATACAACAAAACACATGCAGCGTTTAATAAGTTTCCTCTAAAAGGAACAACACGGGTTGATTCCAAGCTGTCGATTACTACAGAAAATAATGCTTAGCTTGAAAAAAAAAAAAAAAAAGTGTCACATGATCTTTCAGAAATCATTTTATGTTTCAAAGCAAGTTTTTTGGAAACCATGATACAAAAGAAAGGTCAAAAGAGCACCATTTATATAAATAGAACTAGGCCTATTTTTAACGTCTTTAAAAATATTTTGTAGCTGACTCTCAAATGTTTGAACTGCAAGTGTATGTACAATGCACTTCCAATTGATGTCTTCCACAGCTGTCCATCCACGTTGGTGTGATGTTATAGACTGAGGTACAAGCAAATGATGCTGTTATGTGGCAATCTACAACAATGCTACTGTCTACAGAACCTAACATGCATTTAACCAAAACATTCCTTCGTAAACCACAGCACGAATGGTCATATACCACATTGTTCGTTGGTAGAAAAATGTTTGTGGGTGAAGCTTGTATCCACAAACACATAGAGAAACCACCTGGTGTAGCCCAATGTCTTCAAATTGCATGCTGACCCATAATGCAATACCACCACAGCTAGCTGTGCTGCATCTGACGCTGCAAGTAGCCCCATTCCCACGAGTTAAGACACATGTGGGCAGGCTGAAGCAAGTTTTAGCGCTAATGCATGCCGACCAGCTTTGCGTTCTTGTGCCACCGCTTTGCAACAAGCCTGGGGCCTGCTCGAACTCTTTCACAGAGCGTCTCTCCATCCCGAGCGTGCATCGATTAGCTCTGCGGAAACGGTAGTGTTCCTAGAAACAAAGTGTATTTTTAAAGTTATTAACGTCAGAGTTCTCAGACAGAGACGGAACTCCTACAGCGCTGAGAGACAGACTCTGATATAACAGATCAGCCTAAAACTAAAGCATTGGTAATGATCTTAGTAATGACATAAGCAGAGCAGGGGTACATTTACAGTTTCTTTGAAATGGAACCTAGATATAAAAATAATAAATCTATACATTTAAATATTCATGGTTTGTTTTCAATATATTATACTTAATATTTATACAATTAAATATAAATATATTATAATTAGACTTTATATATACTAAAATCAAAGCAAAATGACCAAAATATTATTTAGTAAATAATATTTCAGAGCAACAAAGAATATTCAATTATTACTTTTAGAGTAATGTTAAATGCATTCATTTAAAAATACATTCTTTTTTTTTGTATTTTATTTGTATAGCATTTTCATAATACCTTCCCAAAACATTTTTTTACAGAAAATATAATCTTACAACCATGTTATATACAATAAAGATGTCTCATCCCTATATAAAAATCACTATATAATGTAAGTAATGCTGCTGGGAATAAAATGTTTGAACAGAACATTACATATTTTGCGTGTAAGCAAGATTTGGGAAAGTTTTAAGAAGTCTGGCGAGATTTTACTCCTCTGACTCATCTGTCCTCAGCAGCAGACAACAAGCCTCCCTTCAAATGATTTCCACTTTTATCTCCAGGACATGGATAGAGCACCAGGCGTTTAGATAATACAGAAGCTAGAGGGCAGATGTCTCAGACATCTCAGAAACAAAACAGAATAAGACAGCAACTAACAACGTTATCTGTTTCTCATCGGTACATTCAACCATATAGACGTACCCAAAACTATAGCGTCTCAAGATATCACTACTGTTCTTCATACTGCATTTTCTTTTTGCATGTTATGTTGAGAAGCAGTAGCTATAGTGAAGTTCTGGGAAAAAAAACATCTCTGAGATTTAACCACAGATACGACGCTGGTTTCACACTCAAACGTCTTCAAAACGGCAAATAAATGACAAAAAAAAATCTTTGAACAGCTCCCAAGCGCTCTGTTATACAGTTTGAGCAGATATGGGTGATTTGAGAGGGTATGGCATATCTCACGTGCATGAATTCTGTCTCTGAGAGCAACTACATAGGCATTTTACCAAAAAGCAAAAAGAAAAACGTAAGTTGCTTAAGTAAGCCACATACAGATCTGAGGCAATTATATAAAGCTAGTGTTGTTTCATAATCAACAGCAACTCTGGAGCATGAAATAGCATTACAGAAAAATATTTTCTCTTCTGCTGCCATTTTTAGATGTGTACAATGAAAGATGAGACAGGAAATGAAAAGAGGAATCGAGAAATAATACACACCAGACATACATTTGGATAATTGGCCACCCGCTACTGACACGTTCAACTAGAGCCACAGAAAATAGTCATTTAGGTAAAGGTTTGGTATTCTGGAGAAAAAAGATAAGTAGTACACACACAAGATAAAATAAAGGTTCCCCCAAAAATGAAAATTTTGTCATCATTTACTCACCCCCCAAGTTGTTTCAAGTTTCTTTTTTATATGTTGATCGTAGAAGATATTTTGAAGTATGCTGGTAATCAAACAGTTGATGGTTACCATTTACTTCTAAAGTATTTCTATTTCGATTTTACAAGCTTCAGGCTGGATAAAACCCTTAAATAATCTAAGATGACGAAACACCTAAGAAGAGATGATGCCAACCCTCAGACAACATACAGAATTACCAAATTTTGTTTGTTTCTTTCAAATTTTCCAAAATTTCTTCTTTTGTGTTTAACATAAAAAAGAAACTCATACATGAGTAAATGATTAAGGGTGAACCATCCTTTTAACATTCATAGTTCTATTGCACAAAAGTTTATTTAGAGTAGAAAAAGGTTATTTATTTTATTTTATCCAACCCCTTACCCAAACCAAACTGCCAGTTGGTACAATATTTGTTATATAATTGTCATGAGTGTCCTGGATGATGTGGTCTTTAAAAATGGGTTGTTAAAACCAAAGCATACTTGAGTTTTAACGCATTTGACACATGTGCACTAAAAAAAGTTTTGTCACTGTCTAGTCTAGTCATTGTCTATCAGAGAAGTGCGGGTGTCTATTATTGAGTCTCTATCAGTTTGCCACTGAAGAACAAGCCGACATCAATCTACATGTCTTTACTTCTCTCAATTAATTCAGCTAATTATGTCTTTGTTTTAACTTTACGTAAAGCCCAGGTTTCATGGCCAGGAGGCAGTGGCAGGGTGCCACACAGACTGTGTTCTGCTATATTAATCCAGCGCGATTTGGAAAGTTTGGTATACGATTGTCCTCAGCCGCACGGGGGAGGGTAGGAAACAGACAGGAGACAGAGACAGAGAGCTGCTATTCCACTCAGCTTACATTTAGTCCCTTTATTTCCTCTCAGAACATTAGTCAATCCTGTGTGGCTCAAGTCTATTCTTTACTCCTTAGTCTCTTTTCCTCCCCTGCGAGGCATACATAAACAAAAGCACATTAGAACTCATGGCTGGTGGTTTATATTTGTCATCTCTGTTTATTTGCTGATGTGTTTCTTTGCATGTGATATACATAGTAGTGCATAAAATATACATAGTATATGTTTACTCCGATACACTTAAAATAGAATTTATAGAATATGCATGCATGCAAACACTACCGTTCAAAGGTTTATAGTCATTACGTGACAAGTAACAGTGCTATCTTCACCAAGGCTGCATTGATTTTAATTGTTGTTCACACTTTATTTTAAAGTCCAATTCTCGCTATTAACAAATCATGAACTATTTTGCCTCAATACACTCTATTTGCTGCTTATTAATAAGATAGTTATTTAGTTTAGGTATTAGGGATGTAGAATATAGCTATGCAGAGCATGTGCTTGATAAACAATATTTATTTAAATAATAGGTATGCTAATAAGCAACTAGTTAATAGTGAGAATTGGTCCCTATACTAAAGTGTTAGCATGTTATCTATTTGAAATGCAGTGTATTCCTGTGATGCAACGCTGGATTTTCAGCAGCATCACTCCAGTCTTCAGTCACATGATTCTGATGTGCTGATTTGAAAACAGTAACATTTCTGTGAAAAAAGATTTTTATTTTTACTCAGGATTCTTAATAAAAAACAAAATATTGTATTTGAAATAGAACTGTTTTGCAACATTATAAATAGCTGTACCACAACTTAATCATTTTAAAGCATTATTTATAAATAAATGCATTCATTTAACTAATAATTAAACTTTAGTTTATTATTGCAGTTAGTATAATAACAATTATCAAGGATTCTTTATTTAGGACAAATATGATATAACTTTTTTTACACTATATTTTTTTCTTTAAACATTTTAAATCTATGTGGCTAAGGGCTGAGAAGTCTTTTCACTTTTGTGATCCTGATTCAGATTCGTGACCGATTCTTTGTGGTCCCCAACCCCCTACGGTTTAATGTCTACTGCACAGATCAAAGGAAAGGCCTACAAAAAGGTGATTAAAAAACATCAGGAAGGATTAATTTAGAACAGCCAAGGTCTCGCTGTCTCATTAGATAATGACCTAATGCAATAATCCTTCATTATTTAATCTACCAGAGAACTAGCTGCCTGTTAAAGCATGTCTAGACGTTCTCGGATGAGATCTCCACACACCAGCAGAGCAGAGGAAGACAAAGTCAAATAAAAAATTTGTTGAATTACCAATGCCAACCATAGAGTAAATAAATAACAAACTTACAAACTAAGATAAGTGGTTTAACGCTGCAGCAGGCAACCGGTATTAAGGAAAGAAATCAGTTAAATCTAAACCACAGAGGATCAAGTTTCACAAGTTCGTTTTTCTCACACTCTTCTGCTGTTGTCCCTACATAGGAAGTATCCTTTAATGAAAGGTCCTAGAACAGAAATCATGCTTGCTTTGTTCTACAGCCCTGCTCCTGTTCCCCCATAATGCAAACCCCACCCATGCTCATATTCTTCTGCTTTATTATGGGATGTGTGTGTGTGTTCCGTGTGTGCGCGCTCATGTTCTAGACAGACGAAACACTGTCAGATCTTCGTGATAACATTGCACCATTGTGCAAATGTGACCCACATGTGTCCCTCGTATGTGTCAGTTGTGTATGGGACAGTGGAGGGTTGATAATGTACCGTATGTGCTTGTGGGTGGAAGCGTTTGGGGGTTGAGGGTGTGAAAACAGAGGGGGGACTCCACAAAGGAAACAGGCACCCACACAGATGAACAAAGCAGTCTTGATTGCCTTTTGTGATACTATGCTATATTATGGTCTGGTACCTTTCATCCAACAATGATAGAAGGGATAAGAAACAGGGTGGGGGAGGACTGGCCAGTGTGCCTAAACTATAACAGATCCACTGAGAGAGACTCTGGGTGTGTTTAGATTTAAATATTCTTTGTATTAAATGACGATAAACACAAGTACTGGCTTCGTTTCAAAAATGCACAATGATCTTCCATCTTTCCCAGACCCTCCTGACATATTAGAGCAGGTCCCTTTGGGACGATAAAAGCTGGATTGCCTCACAGACTGTCTGCCATAGTAAAAACGAAAGTTTTACTTCCTCTTCTATAAACTCTGTCTATAGTAAAAGACTCAGTGGCATGCTTTGGTCTTTGTCAGAAGCATCATTCAAACTGAAAAGGCATGTCCCTCTTTGATTTTTGAACTGTGACGATTCTTTATATAATGATTATATGAAATATGACAACGAATATATGTCTAATATAATAATGCATAAAAATATAATCCATTTTAGATATCTTATACTATATCAAATTAAGTTGCAGTATCAGGTGAAAAGATGCAATCCAGCTAAACTCCATTGTTAAGAGTTAACTTTTACAGAATTGAAAATTATTAAAGTTTTATTTTGCATTCTACATTTCAGATATCATGGCAGACATTGTTTAGGAAAGAAAGAAAAGCAAAAAGAAATTGTTTTTAGCTGCTCAATACTGGTTGCAATACTCACAATATTCTCTATGAAGCTTATATGGCAAAATATAAATAGAAACATTTGTCTTATTTAAATGTTTACAATAGAAAACACAGTGATATACAGATATACAGTGCCAACTACAATGCAAAAGAACTATTTTTCCTAAGAGATTTTCTGCTTTTATCTCAAAGACAATTTAAAATTTCATTTTGTAAATAACACATCTTCATAATATCGTGCTTACTATATTATGAATGCCTTAAAACATATAAAGAGTTTATTCGCAAGAACAGATAACTTGCATTATTATGTTTTTATTGTGTTAGCTGTTTTTTAACCTAGTTATTTTTTAACCTAGTTAAAGTAACTCAGCTGCAGTTTGATTGAGATTAATTGCAATGCACATTGAAAACGTGAATTATGAGTTATCCGTATTTGCAAATGAACATTAAGATTTTTGATATCAAGCAAGGATGTGAAAATATGATCATGACTTCATATATAGCTTGCAGGGATCATATTTTCAGATCCTTGCTCGATATCAAAGAGCTTGAAACACTCAACACTAGACCATCCTATATCACATTTACATTACCGCTACTAGTTAAAAGTGTGTTGTTTTGGACATACCCTCATTGATCATGCCTTTGAAGCAGGGCTGCCACTGGCGCCCTCAAAAATATCTGGTGCATGTCATTTTATTGCCCGTAGGGTGTGGTATAGTTATCGACCCAAAGCAGATCAAATTCCACAAGCTAATCAGTGCTGGATATGTTACAGGGGGAAGTCAGAAACCATATCAAGCGAGCCTATAACTGTATTACTGGCACAGCAAGCTTTAAATCTAATATATGACATTGTCTGAATATGTTTTTCTGCAATATTGAGTTTCAGGGTCTGGGCTTTGACATGCCTGCGCGTTTGTGTTTTGTTTTCTATCACCACACATAAGTCTTCCCAGCGACCAGTGCGTTCGCCGCGGGTCATTTCAGAAGACATTCATAAAAACCCCTCTTCTCATCGCCGAGAACAGACCAGACGTACCGATTACAAAACATCAGCTTTATTTGACTGTTTAAGAGAAGTGAGAGATCATTCACCCCCCCCCAAACCGTCACTTAAAGCTGAGTTATTCTAAACGTTTACCACAAGTTATGCAAGGCCAGCAACCGTTTCATTTAGTTTCAGTAAAAAGAAGAGATGAAGTTGTGCAACAAATGATTGCGACAAAAAAAAGAAGTGAATGCAACAACGTCCCACCAGAGAGCACAGATCCAGGCCATTCTCATGCAATGAGTCCCAGTGTGGGCAGGATCCATGTCTTTCTGCCTCTCATGGACATTCATGACTTGGCGTTAGCATGAGGATGGGCCTGATCCTATCACAGATGCCAAGACTGAAAGAGCAGGTTTGGATGGACAAAGCCCTCCCTCCACAGTTTAATCTGCCGAGCTCTAGCGAGCAATCCGGCTCTTCATTCCAACAGGGCTTCCTCGGTGGGCTTCTTCCAGGTGCACAAACAAAGGCAGTCGGGGTAACAATACGCTGTCTATCACGAGGGGGAGGGTGTGCGGGTCTGGCATCCCGTTATCTCTTTCAGTACCTGCTGGAAACTTAATGCAGTTGGACAGATTGATGCCCAGTAGACGTTTGAAAACCGCACTGCGACCACATCACTACATATCCAGCGCTTTATGGAGTACTTAAAGCCACAAATCATTCAGAAATGTTTTACGGCTCACTAACACAAAAATGATCTCCAAACCTCGTCGTGGCCAGTAAAATGGTTAACATTATCATAGCACGAGAGAGAGAGAGCGAGAGAGAGAGAGAGACAGATTTACAGAGGAAACGCAGCTGCAGCAAGGTTTCTTTAATCTTGAAACTGCAATTTTATTTCAACACTTTGGTTCTCACTTGGTTTTGCTTGACCGAGTCTCTGAACAATAAAGTTAGTAGAGAGCAATTGATCATTTACTCATCCTCATGTCATTTAAAGAAATGCATAATAAGATATTTCATGAAAGGCACCTTGTTTTTTGTTCAGCAGACATGAAGGTGAATAAATAATGATAATGTTTTTTATTTTCGGGTTAAAAATCATACAATATTTTTTTATTAACATGCAAAATTTCAACAATAGGCAATATTAACATGTCATTATTATAAATGTCTCATGAATTTTGATGATTTCGTGCTCTCGACAGCACAAAAACACACTGTGGTTTGTTAACCAGAACTCATTCTAAGGTAGTGCTGTATAGTTTGAATAGATGCACATTGACGTCGATAACAAAAAGCTATTTTTTAAAACGCTCACATATGAACAATTATAGGATTAGTTGCATTTAACTGTTTGAGTCTGCGTTTTGTTCTTCTGTAGTTTGCAACACTTTCGGGAACTGATGTGTGACCCATTTTTAGGTCACGAACCGCTGGCTGAGAACATATTAAATACAATATATTGCCCAAAATACACTGTCTCTTGCTGATATGTAGATCTGTGTACACCTGCAACAGTGTTAAGCCGGATCCGCCGTTCTATTGTGTATGGCAGATTCATATTAGTCAGGTGATGTTTTGCAAAAAATTAAACCCATAAATAGTGATTGTGCACAGATGCAAGACATGAATAGAAAGAGAGACCTTTAGAAGTTCTTCCATGACTCGAAACGCTATCTCTCCTAAAATGGACAAAGTCTTTCCCTTAACTGAAACGCTGCTCAGTAAATATTTAGAAAGTTTCCCCTGAGGCTTGTCTGCATGTGTCTGCGTGAGACAGACAGATTGGGCTAAGTGAGCGTGCTGTATACAACATAAATTTACGGGATTGTGTTTGTGATTGTCTCAACATTAAATATGTACGCTACTGTACAGTTGCATCAAACCTGCAGTTTAAACGACTGTGTGTGTGTGTGCGTGTGTTGTGGAGAAGGTTAGCAACACAAGGAAAGGCAATGCATTGCTGTGACACTCCCAGTTCTTGGCACAAATACTGCTAGCCCCATATTGCCGGCTGTGAGTTGTAACTTGCTCAGCAGCAGCCTCCAAAACAGAAGGCGTTTATTTTGTCCCAGCTGCCACACCCAGCAAAAGTGTTTTTCAGCTGAGGAAAGATGGCATGCTGCCTTATAACAGCGCAAGCCCTAAAGCACTGGAAACCCCGGCCTCTATTAATATCACTAAAGATAGTTTATTATTGATTAGTGTGATTGAAAAAAAAGCGCTGCCCTGGTTGACCAGACATGCATTGATCACTGAGTGTCATTCTTCCCTGAACAACAAAACATATTGCTTTTGCCAATGATGACTATGTTCCATAATACCCTTCCAGCACAAATATCTTTTGTCCTTAAAGAGAAAGTACACACACACACAAAAAAGGTGATTATCTCAGCCTCTCTTTTCAAAATAACAACAATTAATGAGAACTGTCAAGCTCCAAAAAAAATAGAATCGTACATATAACACCCTACTGTATGGCTATTTTTAAGGAATGTACTGAATGAAAATCTTGATATTAGTGAACATTTTTTGTGAACAGATTGTTTTTTTACCAATCTGTTCACAGAATCATTCATGAATTTAATTGAATGAGTTCTCAAGTTCACTGGCTTGAAATTTGCAAAATAAATCACTTTTATTTCTTATTCTTTTTTATGTCATTTTGAAGCTTGACCTCCCCAGTCCTGGTCAAAGAGCAACAAGTACATTCTTCAAAAATTCACTGGAACGATGTGAGCACGAGTAAGTGATTTCATCCTTGGGTGGACTGTTGTGTAAATGCTCTGCCTTCAGGATTCAGTCTTCCTCAGTGAAGTCTCTCTCAGGATGTGCTGCAAGAGTCCTGTGCCTGCTGCCAAAATGCAAGAGTCCTTGACGGCCCGCTCCGCCCACACCGTGACCTGGCCCCACCCTTAACCCCTCATGTGACCAAGCCCAAATATCCCACACATCCAGTTCCCACCACCGCCTCCAACATTTATTTATCTTTCTGTTTGCTTAGATAACGTTTATTTATTCACTTTTTTATTTAACTTCGCCTCTCATGCACAGTCCCTCCTCATTGACGTCTGAATGCATATACGCTGTGGGACCTGTGGGCATGCAAGGCCAAGTCATGAGGAACAAACCTCATTCTGAAACGTATTTCTGCGACAGAGTTGAACTTAAGGTCAGGAGAAAGAACCATAAGGTAAAAATCAGACAGTCTGAGTGCTACCTCACTAGCCACGGTGAAAACACATGAAAAGTACCACGCATATCTACAGGCGAAGACTTCGCGGTTTCACGAAAGTATGAAATTAATTCTGAAAGAAAACTATGAGAGGCTCAGATTGAGACAATGAGTCACAGTTATGCCTACATTGAATCTGTGCCCGCAGAACTCTGTGGAAAGCTCAGCAGACTTCCACAGAATTAGGATGCACATTCATTCACAAAGGTCTTCACATGTTTGGGCTAATTTCATCATGCATTCTGCTACCAGCCAACAATCTTCACCATGCATAAATGCATTCCACAGAGTTGCATAGATTTCCTGAAAAATTTTAAAAGAAAGTACAAAATAATCTAGGGCATTCCGTGTTGGCCAAAACGGTTTTCACACATTTTTGGTTCCCCAAAGAAGAGTTTTTTTCCTTGGTGAGAAGAAATTTTAAAAATACTTTTCCGAACTGTAAAGAGCCCTTAGTGGAATGGAAAGATTCCATGGACGATGAAGGTTCTTAATGGAACCATCAATGCTACTAAAGAAGCTTTATTTTTAAGAGTGTAGTGTCGAGGCACAGTGGGTAATATTAAATAAAAACCACAGCTGAACCTTCTCACGTTGACATGGGATGACAGTGTGAACTTCAACGAAGAAAGCGTGGCTGGTTTTGTTCTGGTTTAATGAAGCATGGCATCACATGATGCCAACTTGGACTACATGCTGCCCATATCAGCTCTGTCTACAGATCTGATCCCAGCGTGATGAAAATCTGCCGCTTTCACTACACCCCACCATCACCTGAATAGACCCCGCTGAATAGAAACTCCCCCCACATCCATCAATAGATTCATCACCTGATATTCCCGCTCTGCTTAATTTTCCCACTTTGGTAATGCTGTAGCTCTCCTTTAAAAAGCATGCAGAAATTCCCATGTGCAAGTGCAAAGCACTCAGTCACAGAACAGACAAGATAATGCAATCATTCCATTTAGAGCTTTTAGAAGAATAAGGTGACCACGCACACATTTCACATCCACACTTGAGAATGATGGATGGACAGCTCTCAATGTGATAACCAGTGTTTCCTCTTACACATCAGCTTATCTTGAAGAGGGAGGCATTGTGTACCACAAAAGCAGAATACAAAACATCTCAACCTCATCCTTTTTTCTTAACCTAGAGAGGATGCACACTCTGAATATACAGTCAGTACCCCAGAGAGGTGCTGTTGGTGAATGATGATCATATTTTGGACTAATGGGAAGGATGCATTTCATAGCCTGACCTAAATTCAGAAGCCAGCGCAATGGCTTTTCAATGTAGCTTTGGATTCGAGGGGAGACAAAAATCAGTATATACAATAGAGCTGACCTACATCTTTACAATTGTCTGGTTTCGTTATAAGAAAAACGTTCAACACAAAAACCTTTAAAGGGCTAGTCTACCCAAAAATACAAATTCTATCATCTTTTACTCAGCCGGACAACTCTTTTTCCTTCCTTCCAAAAAATGGACACCGGACGGGCAGTACTTTTTACAATCAAGCGTCATTAAAAACGCAACTGGTTATTGTATGTTTCGCAACTGATCGTTATGCAGGTCTGAATGTGTGTAAGCATGAATGATGTTTGAGATCAAACAAAGATTTTCAAAAAATAACTACGAAAATGAAAACTCTTATCAAGAATCGGGTTTCAAACCCGTATGACTTTCCTTCTTGTGTGGAACACAAAAGGTGATGTAAGGCAGAACAACCGGGCCTCACTTTTATTGTACACACACACACAAACACGCAATGAAAGTGGCACAATCTTTTGTGTTTCGCAGATGAAAGGAAGACATTTTAAAATAACTTGGATGAGTAAATTATGGCAGAATTTACATTTGTCCCTTTAGTCTCAGTCACCACAAAGTGATAAGTAGGTTTAAAGTAAAAAAATCCCCTAAACATTTACTTCCAAGAAACACGAGACAAGCAAGTAAATGATGACAGAACTGTAATTTTTGCGTGGGCTATCCCTTTAAGAGACAGACAGCCGTCTCAGAGCGCTCCTTCCAGAAGCATAATGCCATAACAGAGTCTTTTGTCTTATCAATGCAACTTTTAGGAACAATGCCTTCCTTACAGTGACTGATGGACAAAACCCCAACGGCTGCAAATGTCGCAAAGCTCCCAGCGAGCTATGAGCTCAGCAAGAGCCAGTCCCTGTTGACAAATGAAGAGCTCTTGCAATACACATGATGAAGTCGTCTGAAGATGATGCAGGTCAATGTTTAACCGCGCGCATGTTACACATTACATCGGTGGGCAAACATTCGCGGGCTACTTTCTCATAAGGCATGGAAAACGTATGCATGTCACACTTTATATTGAACTGGCACCAGAGGAATATGCATGTGTCGAAAGCTTTGATAAGACTATCTCGCAGAGCTCCTTATCAGATGAGCGCGTGAGAGGAAGATCGCGGAGCTGACGGAGATAGAAACGTGCCGCTGTTGACAAATAAACATATGGCAAGTCGCTGTTACAGTGGGTTTTGAGAAGGGCTTCTGGTATTTGCATAAGAGTGCTCATTAAAATACACAGCTCTATCGCGCTGCTATGAAAATTAACGAAGACAGACCTATTGTAACACTTTGGCTTCAGTTAGAGATATGGTTATTTTAGCGCTGGCAAACGTACTCACCCCATGTGCGATGCTTGGCAGAGAGAAGAAGCGAGTGCCGATATTTTTAATCTTCATTTACAAAGTTTACATGAGATTCCGTAAATTCCCGATTCCGCTTGGTCGAGTCTCGAAGGATCCGTCGGGAAAGCCAAAAACAACTGATGTTATAAAAGTCAAAACTTTCGCGGAGTCACTGCTGCATGTAATCTAATCATTAACGCAGCCATGGTTAAGATAAATGTCAAAAGGCAAGAAAAACACTCTCTGGGTTTGCGCTCACGTCTCTAGGACGCGTCAGGTACGGCTGTATTTTCCGTTTAATTCAGAAATAGGTAATCCACGCGCTGTTGGACTGAACAACAACCTCACGGTCTGCGCGCGGCGACGTAATACACACACGCGCGCGCACACACAGAGCAGCATGGAAGAGCGCAGGGTGCCTGGGTAATGATTTTTACCCCCCTAATTTGCCTATTCACGGAAATACATGCATTGCAAAAACATTTATAATTGCTTTCACCACTCGATTAAAATCTTTAGGATCAAAAAGGCGCATTTGTGGTAGTATTTTAGTTACTGTCTTTAGAAATGAGCTCCAGATGTTTTTGTTTTTTTTTTGGTTCCACCTCCTCACTTCCTCTCAGTTCTCAGTTGTTGGGAGTTTTTTAGTCTTAGCTTTTCCTCTTTACTTTTTCACTGGAATTTATCATGGGTTTTATTGTGTCATGATTTGTACACAAACACAAATGGTTTTTATCACGTGGAGTGATTTGGCGGTCAAGTATCAAGAGACTTGCTATTGATTGATTTCTATCTATTTGATGTCCATTGTCAGTTACACTTGGCCACATAAATGGGTCTATATGCAAAACGTAAATCTGGTCGACATTTTCCCACACTATATTCGCACAATTAATTTCCACAATGATGCAAATTTCGAGTGCTGATATGGTGGTTGGCATATAATGATGTTCCTCATCCATTATTCCTCGCTTGCATGTGGTTTGCAATACTTCCAAACTTCCGTATGGAAGGAGTGCTGTTTATCTATGTGGCCTGAACAACCAGATGCATTCGGCCAAGTTGTGTTTTGCAACTCGTGAGGTGGTTTGAGAATGTGTTTGGGCGGGCATTTACACTTGGTTCCTTATGCCATTAAGGCCTTTTGGCTTAAAAAGCCAACTTGAGGATATCAGAAGGCTTTCTTTCTTTACATTTTTTGGGTTTGCTTTGTAAAAACCGGCCTACTAGTCACTGTGCTTCCTATGGCTCTTCTGCCTTCAACTGCAAACGTTGTACATTTAACACAAAATTATTCTTTGACCTACTACACTAATTTTAGGATTGCGTGTGGTCAGGTTTACGTTATTGGTCTCGTCTGACATCTGCTCATACATGTGTAAACCACCTTCGCTGAGTCACTAGAATCTGTTTAACGGTTTGTTATCCTTCTTCTTTTTAGAGCCATTGATGTATGCATTGATATCTGCCAGTATCACAGCTTTTTTTTTTCTTGATGAACACGTTTTGCCACAGGTGTGTGCCGTTTGGTCTAGGCTTGTTTGTGATTGGGGCTATGTTGTATCGTGTTCACACACACACAGGGAGGGCAGGTATGAATCATAAGAGATTTAGCTGGTTGAACACTTCATTTAAATGCGCTTTCTGGTGTCAAGTTAATACAAGACAGTCCCATTTTAATAAGGACCGTGTGCTTCATTTCATCCTGTTGTGAAGATAAGCCCCTTAAGCATATATGGAAATCATTGAGTCATCAAAAATAACGACACATCCACCTCAAAGTGATTCCTGTTTATGAGGTATGATTTCACCATTGCAAGCAGTAAAACAAAGTGCATGTGCGTGAAGGAAATTGATCGTCGGTTAGTACTGATGCAGAAGTTTCAATGCCGGTGTGTCTCAAAAAAGTCCGGGCGACTCTGGTTTGAACTCTTCATGTCTGTCAGTTTGGGGGAGGGGTCAGGAACCCTGACCTCACTTCCTGTGGCGACTTCACAAGCCGTGCATTGTGTGTGAGAATGTGACAGGGCTCCTGGGACTCTTCCACATCTGGCAGCTGTTTTGACCTCCCCCATCCCTTTCCCCCGCCAGGAAGATCTATGTATGTTCCTGGTACTCACCTCAGGAACTCCCCCAAAATAACTCCACACGCTCAAACTTCATTTCCATGCCATTATGTAGCTCACACATGCTCAGTTAAGCGCTGACATATCGTCTTTGGTCTGCCACACTTTGGTTTCCACCGTCAGGTTTACCCAGAGTTCCTAGTTTTGATGTGGTTTTTGCCAACGTCTTTTGCGAGTGCCTCACCCTTCAGAGGACAGACGTTGGCGGTCATTATAAGTTCCTCTTGATAAAAGAGAACAAGTATGTTATTCAGAATAATTTTCATTGGTGTTTTCCCGTCAGTGCTTTAGGAGTTATTTGGAGTTGTCAGTTACTTCTAATTTCGGCTTTTGCGATACACCACATTTGTATCACATTGAGTCTTTCTCACGGGGGCTTGACACGCATGTGCTCTCATTAGGTGTTCAGAGAGGATGCTGCTAATTTTAGATCCTGTCTTATGTTGAAGAAGTCAATGCATGTAGCTTCCTGTTTTACATTTGAACACGATAGTCCTTCTGCACTAAAATATTGTTTAGGAATAATTCCATATTGTTTTAAAATGTAATTTAATAGCTTTTCTTTTTTTGCGAAAACTTATATGCAACTCTTTCATGTTAGGATGTATAATAGTATTATTATTTTCTACAGGGGTTTCAAAATTTTTAATGCAAACTACCCCTAAATATGATGATCTTCTTGCAAGGGGCCGCTTCCTAAAATATGAAGCTGCAATAATAATAAAAGCTGTTTGCATTGGTCCGCGAAAGTTTGGGAACCCCTTGCTAAATCATTTTAACATAATAAGAGGGATCATGCAAAATGCATGTTATTTTTTTGTTTAGTACTGTCCTGAGTTAGACATTTTAAATAAAATATGTTTAAACATAGTCCACAAGACAGAAAATAGCTGAAATGATTAAAAGTTTGTGAACCCTTTGTTCTTAATACTGTGTGTAGTTACTTGGATGATCTACTATCAGTTTTTTTGTTTTGTGATGGTTGTTCATTAGTTCTGAACAGTTAGCACTGTCTAGCACTGTTCTTCAGAAAAATCCTCCATGTCCTGCAGATTCTTCCGTTTTCCAGCATCTTTTGCGTATTTAGTTTTAGGTTTAGTTTTATTTGCCATTTGCCCAAGTACATTGCGGTACAAGTACATTGGAATTCTTGTGCATTTCTCAAGTCAAGCATAAAAACAAGTACATACACATACATACACATACACATATACACAACAAACTCTCTAAAGATAAAAACACTTATACCAAAATGTAAATTAAAATTGCACATTTATTCTAAATGTCCATAATGATTGTCAATAGAGGAAGAATGTATTAGTTGTTCAGAGTCAGTGACAGTTATGGACTAGGATACTTCTTTCCCTCCTTAATGTCTTGTGACACCAGCCTGACAGTGGCTGGGAAGTAACTATTTGAACCCTTTCCAGAAGTAACTGTATGATTCTGACATCCATCTTTTCACGCTGAGGACAGTTTAGGGACTCAAACACAGCTATTAAAAAAGGTTCAAACATTTCACTGATGCTCCAGAAGTAAATGTGAAGCATTAAGAGCAATGTTGAAATATCTTTTTTTCCTATTTAGTACTGCCCTTCAGAAGCAACAGAAGATACTTGCATGTTTCCAGGAAGACAAAATAATGTTTTTTACTTTGTCTAAGTGGTTTGTTAAAGAACCTTGAACATCTGAGGAAGCTTTCTGTTTCTTTGTGGTGAAATAAAAAGATAACATTGTTGCGTACTGTAATATATTACCTTTTTTAACATTAACCCATACACACATGCATGTATTGTCACAATCAAACTGCAAATAAATAAAAATCTGGTACATTTGTTATAACATAATAATCAATTCTAATTGGTCAATATGTGGTCCAATATTTTTGTATAAAGGCCTTTACGCTTTATAACTTTCCATTGTTCCATCTAAATAGCTTTGCTGTATTAGTCTCTTCTAGCACTGTGCGAGCTCTTGCCACATTATAAAATAATTCAAACTCAAATCAATATTTCAAGTCCATTAATGTATTTATGATGTAAGTAGGAGGTAAATAATAAACAGTCAGCTGGTAATGACTTATATTCGTACTGTAATATCAGTTGTCACTGTAAACAGAAGTTAACAGAGTTTTTAGTACATATATAGTCAGAGGAAACATTATCCAGGCATGAAATACAGAACTGTGCTCAAAGTCATTTCCTCTCCATAATAGAGAGCGAGAACACCTCCAGCACTGGTGAACTGGCATAGCCTTCCTCTTTTTCCCAACTTCAAAACAGGCTGCGTATATTTTTAGAACATCTGTCGATTCTCTTTTCTGTCATGTGCTCTGCAGTCCTGTGATCCAGTGAGTCTGATGTCTTGTGATGAGTCCACAGTCACTGTAGCAATCATCGATTAGTTCATTGCGCGTTGCAATGTTTGTTCGAGAAGTTTTTGCTCTGTCAGGTTTGCTGTGGCAATGTAAAGCGTGCAGCAAAACCGCAATGTTTAAACGTTTTATAGAAATCAAACTTAGTTTCACTCTTTGAGGCCTGTTTCACACCACACATGAAAGTAGTATAAGAGACGAGCATATTTATATCGACCCCCAGTGTTGCCAGGGTTGTGGTCTTTCCTGCACATTTGGGCTATTTTGAATAGCAGTCACTGAAAAAAAAGAGCTTCTTGTTGTTAATGTGTTGATGATCACCTAGCAACTTAAAAACCGTGTGAGTTTGAGGGGCACGTTTCACTCACCTCTGAAATTTTAAGCAAGGTTAATTGCGTTTGACATTTGGCAACAAGAGTATGTAAAGTTATTGTATGAACTACAATCTACAGGATGTTAAAAAGTCGGGGGGGTGAAGGGACAGCATGTTTAAATGCCAAAACTGTTTTATCGATATTTAATTTCGAATCTGCTAAATGTAAATATAAGGCATAAATAAATATTATAAATAAATAAAAAATATTCTGTGTATTGTGAAAAGAGCTAAATAAATAGTCTAAATTTGACTTGAATGTTTTTGGATGGTTTTGTTATCCTATCACGTTGTGACGGTGTCATTCATGTTTGGCTTACATTTAAACAAATTATCATGCAAAGTGCTGAAAATTAAAATCAGCGTAAAAGTACCGAAATGGAAAAGTAAATAACAGAATAATTAAATGTGCACATGTCTAGCTAAGATTTAAAACCAAATCAAACTAAATCAAAGCATTTATTTAAAGGCCTCCATTGGAAACCCTGCAGCTGTTGGACAAGGAAAAAAAATTGCTAGTTTTCTTTCCTTTTGTGTGGGTTTTGCGTAAGCGTTGGGCTGGAAATTTTCCTGACCTGGCAACCCCCCTCCCCCACCCCCCCACCCCGCATCAAGACGTTACAGTATTATTAACACTGAAACTTTGAAGACTGCATATACCAGAAGAGACTTTTGTCACAGGCATCAAATAAGTATAGTGCTTTCTTTATAGCTAGGAAGTAACAAAATAATTTTAAACAGCGACTTGTTAAAACCAAAATTATTAATAGGTTTTTAGAAAAAGCAACAGTAAATGCTTAATGCTGCTCCTTTAAATGCTCACTCAAACTGATTTCTGATTGGCTGTTTTTCTCATTGATTAGCCATAAAAATATGATTCTGAAAGTGATTTCAATCAGTGATATGGTGCCTCTGTGTTGTGTTTTGACTTCAGTATTCTCAAAACTTCATAGTTAGCATTTTTGTCATCGGCCTGAACATCCCTGTAGACACCATTTTGAGTTTCAACATTAATTACACACAAACCTTGAATGATGAGGTGTCTGTACTTCCACTCCTTCCCTTTCAGCCATTACTGAAAGAGTAAATAATGGCACCTGGAGTCAGGATGGCTGATCTCTTTTCTCTCCTAATCATCCATTAGTGGCTTAAGTGTCAGCCGCGCCACATGTCTAACAAAATCCCTAACGCCCCCTCACTCTATCCTCCCTTTTATCACCTGCTCATTTTCCTTTAAAATCCCAGCTTTGTTTTTTAGGAAAGGTGCTTATGCACCCTTAGCGAGTCGTTGCGCAGCTGCATCCGGGACTTTTCCAGAGTGTTAGACGATGGGCGAATGAACGAACTTATCTAGCAGGTGACGACCTTTCTTATCAATGATTTGCTGTGCTGTTTTGATTCAGATTTCAGCGACTGCATCCAAACCATTGTATATGATAATCGCTAGTTGCATCTCTCCTCACTGATGTTATTACAGCAGAAGTCAGTTCCCATGCTCCAATATGCGCGCTGTTTGTGCATCATGTTTACATTGGGTTTAATTATGAGAACATGACTTGTTTGTAACTCAAAGCAGATATAGACAGATGTAATTGTATGTAAGACCCAAAAAGTGCTCCGTTAAGAGGAATAGGGGGAGGGTTGTGAGGCTTCCTGGAGATTAGGCCTTTATTTACAGAGGGGTACTCAAGTGTTCTTAACACAACACAATACTGAGTCCATTTTTACGCTCTTCTTTATTAACTAAATGACTGAGAAGACCATGTATTCCAGAGTAATACGAGTCCTACAATGTGATTTAGCACGGATTTTGAAGTCCCAGCCAGTCAGGACTTGTATTCAGTCGATTGTATCGGGGATTTTAAAGTACAACAAGGCTGGTTTGTACTAGTTTGATAAATAGGTAATACAGCAATAGACATATGGGTAGGAAAAAAAGACACCATCTTTTTCCCCGATACTTTATCTTCACAAATTCTGAAGGCAAAATCTGTTGTTTTGACCTGTAACCATATGGCAGCCATCAGGGCTGTGGCCCCCTTGGCTTGGAAACCCAACACTGACAGACGTGCAGTATCACATTCATTATCTGACTTGTGCTGGATCAGAAGAAGGTACTTGAGACTAGTTCCTGTGTTCTGCTTTGCTGAAAAGACCAGCATGACTGGTCTCCTGCATATGTGTTGTGTTCTGGATGCTGGTTCTCAGCATGGGTGCTGGTTTTCCCACCAAGCTTCTTAACTAACTTACCCAGCAAGACTTCCTTGGACAACCCTCTTCACCAGAAAACCACACTTGATGCACCAGCCAAGTTTTTAGTGACTGTGATTTTTAAGTAGGATGTTTTCATGGATCAACTTCCTTGATGGTCCTGGAACAACATTCCTATTTTAGGGGTGGTAAATGGCTAGGGTTACACCATGCTTTCACTGCATGCAAGCACTTAATCACTGCCATTATAATCAGCTAAACTGTCTGCACTGTAAGCACCTGATGAAGCACACCACACTGCAAATAGCAGCTGAAACACTGCCTTCTTGTTTTAGATGTGTTACATAGCTACTTCAGCCATCTGTCTTAGTTTACTAAGTTAAATGATCTTTACCTTTTATTCAATATAGTGTTACATCAAAGGCAGTTCTGATTTAAATCATCTTTTGGTCAGCACAAATATTTTAAATATATCTATTATGCACCTCAAAGCTGCAGCTGCATATAAAAATATTTTATTTGAAAATTAAAAAATTTAATTTATTCCGGTGAAACTAAGCTGAATTTTCAGCAGGCATGTGTAAAAGTGTTTGTCATTTGTAGCAATTAAATGCACAATTGTAAATGCTTTTATAAAAATGAAATAAATGCAATAAAAGTAAAATTTTAAACAAACGAATATGTTTTTTTAATGGCTGTGTGAGTAGTAAAAATGTAAGAGCTAATTTGTGAAAAATTTTATTTTGTTGTCATGTTTTTACTGTTGTTGTTGGGTTTTTTTGTGTTAGATAGCTGTTTTTTTTTTTTTTTTTAATTTTTTTTTTACCTATAGTCAAAATAACCGAACTACAGATTGATTGAGAGTAATTGGAATGCACAGCGAAAAAACCCAAAAAACATAATTTCCGAGAATTGTTAAAAACAGAGTTTTTCAGAAGTTAACTCTTCATGTATAAATAAAATTAATTTATAGTATAAGAACCCATTTACTATTGTTATTGTCATGTATCCTCCAGCTCACATCAAATCTGACTCCTTTTAATTCATGAGTTGGAATTTGCTTTGGATTGGCCACGCTTCAAAAGAATTTGAATTAAACTTGCAATAACAGGATGTGCAGGAAGTGTAAAGAATTACAATTCAGAGATTAAAAAGCTTGTCAAGCCATCAAAGTTCAACTTGACAACCTTTCTATTCTATAGTTAAAAACACTTTCTCTATTTACACGAATGTCTTCGTTTTACAATAATTCAGCTTCCTCAGATATATTCCTATATTTAAATTCAATTCCAGGAATTTAAAAAGCATTTTCAATTCCATTCTGTGACCAAAAAACCTGGTCTGTGGTTATTCATTATAGTAACATGATGTGCAGCTTCCCTCTTCACGTATACACATCCTGACATGTTAGAGTTCAGACACAAGATAATGCAAAACTATCACCAACCAACCACTAAAAACAGAATCAAGCACCTGGGACAACACCGCTGCTGGTCTAAGCTGTTTGTATTCAGCAGGAAGCTTGTATATAGGTATTACAGAAATCTAAATATCTCATGCAGATTTCCAGTCCCTCCATTTGCACTACACTTGCTCTCCATAAGCAAAGGAGCCCAAGGGCGATTGTACGCAATGCAAGATCATGTTCACAGCATGTACCTAACATATGGGGCCCTCTTGACCCCTTTGATCTTCCAAACAAATGATCTATAACGGAGATCCTCGTGTGGCCTCTCTACATGGATTACCGTTAAAAATCACTTTAACAGAGACTCGTGTGATAATCCAAAATACTCCCAGTGGGACAAGTTTTCACTCTTTTTTTTTCAGAAGATAAAATGACCGCTCTAAGGTTCTTCGAGAAGCTAATTTGGACAAACTAAACCCAGATGCACAATGCATCCAATGTTTTGCCATCTTAATGATGCACAGCAGTATGCAAACTGAGGCATAACTGCAAAGCATTCATGCAAATTGACCCAGCTCTCCAGAGAGGTCAAAAAAAGAAGTGATGGAGGAGAGAATCAAAGAAAGCTGGGAAAGGAAATGAGGGAACAGCTGGACTCATGGTTGTGCGCATGCAGACAGAGGAGGAAACGCATCAGTAGAGGGTGAAACAGGCTTTCTTAGAGCAGGTCATGCATATAGCAGCAGAATCACAAAAACAGTGCACAGATGACTGTTTTCCATCATTCAGTTCTTATAACTATAAAACATTCACAGGCATTCACATGTTACCCTGTACTGGCCTTCACTCCAGCCGCCCTGAGGGCAAAGCTCAAAGTCAGAGGTCAATGTCAGGGGTCATCAGATAGCAAGAGGATATGACTCAGTTGAGTACAGGGGCTTTATTCTGTGCCTGTTGATGTTAGCCATCTTCACTCTGTGGCCCCAACTCCTACACACACACACACACACACACACCTGCAATTATGTCAAAACCAGCTTGATGTTAAACGGCACCATTATGGCAGAAGGCTGCGGTTAAGAAATTATAGCTCAATTGGCAAAGCGGTACAGAAAATATACACTACTTTGTGTTTTATGTGATTAAAAAGTGTCAACAAAACTATGCTTATCGTTCCGAAATAGTTTCAAGATGATTCTTAATTCAAAAGTGTTCTTGAACACTTAATTTCATGATAATTACATACTTACATTTGTAGAATTGTTATATTTTACCTAATTTTCCAAGTGAAACCAGACAGTCTACTTGTATTGGAAATGAAATGCTAATTTATGCATTTTCTGGGTTAAGGGAAAGATTTGTCAGTGTTTCATGCTTAGTTGGATCAAGATTTCAGAGTTTCTGTTGTGTTGGAGTGTTTGCGGTTACATTTACGCTGAGTGGAGCTTATGCAGACTGTGGGCGGCTATAAAGGTGAATATGGTGTTTAATGCATCACTAATGTGAGTGTGATGAAAGATCTTTGATTATTGGTACTCCCACGCGTTACATTAATTAAAAAAAAAAGTGTTAAAGTATGCTATGCTAACATGTATGTTATATGTATCACTAGCTTTATTCTTTGAAGCAGTTCAAGTTAATTTGATCAGCACTGAATGAACAACACTGAATCATTGGGTGAATTATTGCTCACAGAATAATTCGAATGAAACTGATAGGATCTCATTAAAGTGAGATCATGAAAGTGAATCAATCAAAGTGAAAGCACTTTATAAATGTTGGTAGTAAACTAAACCAGAACTGTCTAGTTATAAGAACTAAAAATTATGGCATCATTTATATAAAAACGGTAGCCATTAACTTCCCTTGTACTTTTTTTCTATATACTGTGAAAGTCACTGGCTACCAGTAATTGCTTTATTGCCAGCATTCTTCAGTTGTGCTCAACTGAAGAAATAAACTCAAATAGGTTTGCAGCATTTTGATTTGAGGGTGAGATCTCATTTTTGGGTGAACTCTCTCTTTAAAATAGCATTTCTTGACCGCAAACTATGCTCAAATTTTGGGCAAATGTACGGTCTACAACAAAGAGTTTCAGTCCAAGCCTAACATACACAAAGTCTTATTATTGTTGAGGATTTGTAGATCAAGCTGCAAAGTGTATCAAGTCTTTCTATTAGAAAAGGGAAACCATTAAAACAGAGATCAAGCTGAAGATGATCTGCAACAAAATGAAAACGAATGTATGGAAGCCTGTTACCGCCACTGAATAAAAAAAATTAAAAAAGGTTATTGCGACTTTATCTCACAATTCTGACTTTTTTTCTCAGAATTGCGTGACAAACTAAAATATAAGTCAGAATTGTAAGTTTGTATCATGCAATTCTAAGGAAATTGAATGAGATAAAGAGTTGTGAGATAAAGTCTCAATAACCTTTTTTATTTTTTTTATTCAGTGGCGGAAAAGGGCTTCCATACTAATCTGATACATCACATAACTAAAGAAATAGTACAGTTACAAAAAATGTCAGATTGAGTTTTCAAGGTTCAAATATGATGCAAAAGCACAATAAACCAATCTTTATACTTTCACGTCCTCTTTGAACCCTGAAATCTTAAGTCCCGCTGAGCAATCAGTGATCAGCATAATAAAGTATTTCTCCTTTTCTGTTCTAAAGAATTAAAAAGATCAAAAAAGCACAATGGGTTTGGATTGTTGGGTAAACTATTCATTTAATATTGATATCTCTGCTGTGTGTGTATATATGGGTGCAATTAAATTAAATATTTAGTAATGCTTTGTAAATGTAACTCCCCTGCTTAGCATACCAATAAAACCTCTTTGAGTCTTGAGTCTTTTAACAAAGGCACCGAAAAGAGGAGACAACGTGGTGTCTGGACTCTAAATATCACACTATTTTGACAGAGCTTCCAACAACTCTGTCTACACACCGAAGACCTCCTTGGGACCCAGACAGTCAGACAAGAGATGTGACTAATGCTTTGCTGACAACTACTTTCCCTGCTGTGTTTTAGTGCAGATACTTGGGAAAAGGTCTATTGCGCCAGTGGTTTTGAGCTCATCGTGCATTATTTTTTACACAATAAGTGTGATTGTGAAGTTAAAAAATTATAATTAAATCAAGAAGGGCAAACGCACTTCCAGATAACACCACTCAGCAATGGCATCTATATTTTGCCCAGATCAGCATTCAGTAAAATCTAACTTCTGCTTTTAGGGTTTTAGGGGTATCCAAAAATATAGTCAGTGTGAATGTTAAAAGATCTGTGCTCGCCGTTCATTTCAAAAGAAGACTTTTTGTATGAACACTGAATTATGTGTAGCAGGGAGCAGACACGGCTCTGGAAAAGTTTGCTGATGTTATTGCAGCTGTACCATAACTAGAATATGACTTCACAGACCACAGCCAATCAAAACTAAAAGAGCTCATTGGCCAGATCCAATCAACAGTGTAATAACGACAGCTATTGAAGTCGAAATTATTGCCAGTGTTTGGGGGAAAGTTTAATATCTCGACATTTGGCAGTTAGTTTCCACGTATAAAAACTGAAACAGTTTTTAAGTGAACTAGCAGTTGCTGTATTTGAAGTAAAACAAACAAAATTAAGGAACATCAGCTTTTCACCAATGCCCTTTTCTCTACTAATGTTTAAATTGCAGCGACATTCATCTTGTTTGAATACATGATGATAAACGTAGAGCCGTTCCTATGATTAAATATTTGATATTACCACAACATCAACCTGAGATGACTAAAGTCTATGATTAAGGCTATGATGATTTACATGCAAACCAAGTTAAAGTTAAATGCCATGTTGATTGCTGTTGTTTGAAAAAAATAAAAAGTCCTTTATCTAAATCTATAGTCGAAATGCATGGATGCACTACACTATCTGAAGTGATCTAAATGACCTTGATAGGATCCTGTGCATCAAATCCAGCACTGGGTTAAATAATAATCACTGTTGATGACTCAAAGTGTGCAGGGAAAAGAGGCAGAGCACTAATCCCTGCACACTAATGGGAGTTTCCACATCTGGCATGCAGGTCTTAGGAAGGGTGAAGTTAAAAACAAGGGATAACACCTAAATCAGTCCAGTCTTTGTTGAATATCAGCTTTGTCGTTCTTTGTCTGTTGGCTAAATCTTTGCATGTTTATGCGTCTACGTGTGTCTTGTGTTTATATCGCAACACAAGCTTCTTTGCGACCGTCTACTGACGAGTTGAGTAAAGGTTATCTAAAAGTTTGAGTTTAGCCTGTTGCAGCTGCTGTGAAAAATGCTTCATAAATTGAGGAACACCATCGCTTGATAGCCCCACAGAAGAGCGCTTTTAATCATCTGGCACAGGAATCCTGACAGGGTTGTCTGTGCCGGTGCTAACTGAAAGCAGATTGCAGTTGCTGAGAGTCCATGTTGAAACAGCGGAACGCCTTAGATTACTGACTGTGAGTGATTAAAAATGGGGGATTGTTATTTTGTTGCGTCATGTGTTGGCGTGAATGCTGACAATAATATTTTTTCTTCTTCTTTTGCCTGATATCTCAAAGGACATACTGTCTTGCATCGTTCATACCGTCTTGCACAAAAGTACAGTGACGTACATATTCAAAAACCATTAAATAATATTCATTGGTATTGTTTTCTAAGTGTAAAGTCACACAATTGCAAATCAGTCATGTGGTATTCTTTACCAATACGTCCCTTGTCTTTCAAAAACATCCGACTCATCCTGTTTTTCCGTCTCAAGGGTGGCTGACTCCCTATGCTCTCGAAACAAACGACTCCAATTCAGAAGAATATAATGGTCAGTCTTTAAACAAGCAAACCTTTCACCGCAAAGACCTTTACCTCGCCCTTTCTGGCTCTCCGCAGTACTATGGGTCACTGCCTGAGGCATGTCAGAGTTTACACTTAGGATCTCCAATCTCAAATGACAATCTCTTTGGCTCTTCGAGGCTTAACTCGGTGAGGAAAATGGATCCATTAGGAAACCGCCGGTATAAGCAGCGGGCAAGAGGCTTTTGTGCACTCTCAGTAGGCCTCGATAAACTTTCACACATCTGGGAGCCGATTGATTTAACGGCCGAAAAGAAATATGGCCTCCTTCTTTCTCCAGTGTGTGCTCACCCTTTGAGCCTCCCAACGCTCCTCCAAAAAGACTCTGGATTCCAGGAAAGCTGAAGTGGACTCTATAAATCAGCCTCCCCCTGTGACAGAGGAACTTGGTGTGAGACTGAGAGCCCTCCACCCCTGTTTCAAGAGGAGAACGGGACGTCTTTTACACGCTCCCTGCCTGAATTGCCTCCTTAAGCTCTAGCGGGTCTAGTATCTTCAGTGTTACGGTCTGTAAAGCTTTTTATAGCCCCGGCCAAGCTGCCACAGAGGTGTCAATGTCAAACCACTTCAAAAACAGACTCTATTCTTTTAGCCATTAGCCGCGGTCCTTGGCTGTGGTGCCTTTACTACTTTAATTACTACTTGTAATCAGCAGAGCTTCTGCCCCCCTTGACCAGCTCTGGTATGCCTCTCACCGATGGGACAAAAAGGTGATGACAGCAGCTCCAGACACAAGGGATGAAGGAGGAGTGGATGCGTCTGGACATCCAGGAAGCCTGAGGTTGATTTCAATGGTAGGTGATTGCGTGATTAAATAAGGTGTGCATGTTTCCACATGGATAATAGAAGAACCTTTAACTGACACTCTGAGGAAGCCAAGCCCAAGTGAACCGTAACTTGTCCTCACATGCAGATTAAACTTCGAGAAGGCGATTAGTAATGGGCAAGGTTCAGCTGTGAATGACACATCCATCAAAGCATGTGCACTCAATAACACAAGGCTGAAATTACATACATAACCAAAAACCATTTGTACATGGTCTTCTTGCAGTTTTTTTTTTTACCGGGACAGGGGGAAGGGGCGGGTAGGTGTTGGTAGAGAAAGAGCATGAGACTGTGCAGCTGATATTCTCTGTTACGTGGCCCGGTGGGGCGGAGCTGCTCTCTCCTATGGGACGTACTGCCCATGCAAACAAACCGACCCCCGGGCCTCCGGTCTAATGGGAACCAGACTTACCCCAGCACCAAGGCCCAGCAAACTCCCCTCGTTTTGCACACACAGGCATCATGAGCTCCAGCTGAGGGACGCAGTCCAATTATCCCAAACAGACCTGAAACTATTCCCTCTCTCGTTTCCCACATAGCAGAGAGCCATGGTGTTCCATCTTTTAAGGCCACACAAACAAGCGCATGTACAAGAGGCACCATGACTCTTCTGACCTGAGCCAAATCTGTTTGGGCTATTTGTATTCTATTACTGCTGCCAAATGATTAATATCGATTAATTGCATCCAAAATAAAAGTTTTTGTGTACATAATATATATGTGCGTGTACATTGTATATTTCTTATATATGTATAAATACACACACATGCATGTATATATTTTAGAAAAAGATATGTTATTATTTATATATTAAATATATTTATACAAAATATAAAGTTTATGAATATATATATATATATATATATATATATTAGGGTCGGGACTTTAACGCGTTAATTTAGATTAATTAATTACACAAAAAATAACGCGTTAAGTTTTTTAACGCATTTTAATC
>JAUMHE010000044.1:3406856-3427714 GCA_032359235.1 Enteromius mattozi | reverse complement strand
AGAAAAGCACTTCTGAATATATATTCCTGATTTCTAATGTAATATTTATAGTGATCAAATACTGTTGGAAATGGTGGATTTGTTGCAGTTTAATGACCAAATATTGTGCGGTCTAACAGTGCTTTAAATGTGCTTGCTTGTTCAGCTGTTTATGCTAAGGACTAAAAAAAAGCCATGATGGACTGTCTTTACCTCTTTATTTGCTTATGAATATTGTAATATGATTTATTAATACTTAAACATGTGAAGGCATTCCTTTCATGTGTCGGTTCAGATGTTATCGAATCGTTTTAATGTGATGACTTTGTGAATATTGGGGTTGGTTGTATTTCTTCACAGCTGGACCCTGTGTTTCTAAGAAAGGAAAGAAAGCTCAATGAACAAGTCACAAGAAGCATGAAATCTCATCGTTCTCCTCAAACATGCAGATATGCAGTGTCTTGTAGCATTATGCATAGAGGTTTATGTGCCTTTAAAGAACAAAGCAAGTGTTGCTACAGCTTTGGCTCATAGCTGTGCTGTTCTTGTGTTCATTGGCTGTAACCTTTAGCCTTGACTACATTTGTGCATTAGATGTGAGACTGATGTTCTTGTTTGTAACGTCCGTTTTGGAGAGCAGGCCATTTTAAACTGATACTCTGTTGGTCAGAATGTATCGCTTATACAAATTTTGCTATGCTATAATACTTAATATGATTTTTGTTATATCATCCAGTAATACTAATCAAGCTGCTCTGTACATGTATTTTAATCAAATGTAAAAAAAAAAAAAAAAAAAATTCTGATTGTTTATGGTGTTGAATTAATTGCTTACAGCTCTGCATGGTAATATTGATGTAAGATTTATCACTGCTCTGGAATATGCATATTATTTATTTCCTCAAATAATGTTGTGCCATTTTAATTAAATATTCCACTGTGCCTTCTTGTTCCAATCCTCACTTGTGAGAAGTGCATTTAAAGCGTACTTTAAAAAAAGAATAGTAATTATGAAAGCAGTATTCTCTGATATAATATTTCATACATAAGTGTGCATCTAATGTATCATTATTATGGAACAACTTGTATATAAATTACGTGAATGTTATATCCTAAATGTAAGAAGTTAAAACTTTGAGTGCTTTTTGACTTATTTTAGCAGCACTTAAGCAAAATATGTGATTTTGTCACTTATAATACAGCATTTCTGCATGTACTTCGCTCAGTGGCACTGAAAATAAAAAGTTGTTGAAGGCAGCTGTAATTTAATAAACCATTTGACTTCTGCAGTGCTGTGTGCTCATGCTACAATGCACTTTCTGAAACATTTCATTATAAATGACTTCATAAAAAATTATTTTCCTTGATTTATTTATTTAAACCTTAAGTATTTATTTACATATCCACAAAAATTATGTTATAATTATATATAAAATATAAATATAAAATAATATATTTTTCAGTGATTTTTCTGACATATTACAAGATTGTTCAAGAGCAAGGGAGAAGTGATGGTACTAATGAAGATAGGGACATCTCAAGACAGGAGGTTGGTCAGGGGGAGGAAAATAATACAACACTAACATAATATTTGAGGGGGGAGGGTGTATAATATTTGTAAAACAAGGAATACAATATAAGGTGGAAGGGAAAGGAAAGAAATTTGAATTTATAGTAATAGATGTATTGGGAAAAAGTGGAAATGTTAAAATGACGAGAATGGAACTCCACAAGGAAGTATAGTGAGTCCTTTATTGTTTTCCATAATGAAAAATGATGTATTTGAGGATTTGGATAATGGACTAGGGTTCTCGCTCTTTGCGGAAAATTAGGGAAAATAAAAATGCAGTTTATATTGAGATGTATTTTACAAAATGTTATAGTATTATTTTTCAGTTTCTTAAAATAACGAATTTGGGGGAAAGAATATAAAATAAATAAATATTAAAATAAAATAAAAATAAAGAATGGGGAAGGGAGGAAACATTTTGATCCACTCTCCATACCAGTGGTGGTGGTAATACACCATTTTGTTGTTTGTCAGCCGCCAATAAAATACCAAGAAGAAGAAGAACACAGGTGTGATGACACAGGTGCTTTAAAAAGCAGGTAAGTTATTATTCAGTCATAAAATAAACCACAGACCCTATTGTCATTGTCTGAGCATGCTAGTGGATCACCACAGATATATTTAGTCATGACTCATGAGTCATACCCAGTACAAACACTTACGATGGCTCAAATGACAAACAAGACTATAATGTGACAGTGTTTGTGTCAGTGTTAGCGCTGAATGACTCATAATAGCTGTTCATTTATTCTCAAAATGGTCAAATGTTAATATCAAGTGACTAATGTTAAAATGCTATTAAAACACTGTTTTGTATTGAAGTACTGGAGAAATGTATGGATGCTAATGTTATTTTGTGAAGGAGTTTTCTCTGATAAACAGTTGCTACATTAAAGGCTCCGTGCTAAACAGTAGTTCAGCTGCTGATTGGAATCACTCTAAAGGGTCATCGAAGGTCAAGGCATCTTAAAATGAAGTAGCTCCTCTTATGATGTCACTGGAGGTCGAGCATTAGCCCAGAGCTTCCTCTGCTTAGACTGATGTATCTGGAAGTAAAGAGCTGGATTCCTCAGGCTTCAGCCAATTATTGAACTAAGTCAGTAGACTAGATATATTTAGTTTGTCTGATGTCATTCAGCCTTAAAGTAATACTGGCAAGTCTGAAAGCCCCTTAAACTGTCAAAAAGGAAGATGTCACAGGACAATAATGAAGTGTGAATATTTAAGCCAATGTTAATATTTAAAGACAAAATACACACCGAGTTCATTAATTTCCTGTTTGGGTTGCTAATTTAAACAAGAGGCTGGGTTACACAAAAACTACCCAACGATATGACACCCTTTTGACTGGATAATATAGCTACTATCAAAAATAATATTTTAGATAGAATTTTTAATAAATAGTATTTTAGATTAGATTCACACTTGATGTGGCATATGTTTAGGTAAATATAAACCAGGTTATTAAAGACAAAATATGCTTCATGCTTCACTTTCCTTTTAATTTGGTGTCCGACCCTCTTTGTGATGTCAAAACATATCAATTAATAATTATCAAAACATACAAAAGTAAGAAAAAAAAGAAATTAATACTTTTATTTTATTGACAAAAGGTGTTATTTTACAAATTAATGCTTTATGTTCTTCATCATCAAGCAGCATAACTCTTTTCATCTTGCAAATCAACATTTATCAGCATGACATCACAGGAATAAATGACATTTTAAAATGCATTAAAATAGGAAACAGTAAGTTAAAAATTGTATAAATACTTGATCGTTTTACAGTTACTGTAATAAATACAGCCTTGGTAAGCATTTGCTTGAACAAAAATCAAAAAAATCTTACAGACCCCATTTATAAGTCTGGAAAAAATATTATTTACAATAATTAATTTTGCAGTCGGTGCCACATAAATACACAAACACACCAATATATACCTGGACAGGTGAAAACTGTGATGACTTTGATTTCAGTGAAGGCTAGTTAATTCATACCAGTTAAAACTCAAATAAATGCAGCTGAGTGGTAGTGTATGTTCATTATGCCGTGACAAACTGAAGATGACCCAAAGATTTTAGGACGGTTACATCAGTGATGATACACCACTTCTGTTAATTGGTCCTGTGGGTGTATTTATCAGCCGATGCCATCCTTATTCTCTTTTCAAGCACTGCCTTGCTGAATTTGGTAACACCAAATACGTAAGGGCTGGCATAAACTCTACAAAGCTCTCTTTGGCTGTACAAACAGTTTCAGGGTAAGCATTGGGAGCTGCGCTGTGAGTAGGCTATTAGCACACGCACTCTGAGGAAATTGCTGCAGCTTCACCTGGCACGTGTGCACATCACTATCCCTCTAAAGACGGGACACTTTAGCAGATCGGGGCGGGTCGGGGGGAGGGTTAAAGAGGAGGAGGTAGTGTGATAGGACTCAAACACTTCAGACCACAGAAGAGAGCGGCTGGACAAATCCACTGAGGGAAGGACGGCTCTGAAGTGAGGAAACTACGAGCTGAGGAGGCTGAGTTAGTGTTTCAGACCCAACTCTTCTCTAGCCCTCAGAAGTGTGCCTGTGTCAGACCATGGCACCGCAAGTTGTCAGCTCACCTTTCCTGAAGCCTTTCTTTCTGAAGACACCTCTTAGCGTTGCCAGTCCTCGACGCCAGCGACGACACACATTACCTGCCAGCGAGTTTCGAAATCTCACCCCACAGGACGCTATTAGTGTGTTTGAGATAGAGAGAGAAGGTAAGATGTTTCACACACACGGTGGGGTTATATCGGGGTACCACTGGTAGATTTACCAAAATACAGGGGCAGAACTGATTTTAGACTAAAACTATTTGTTTTAGTTGTTATCAGTGAATGTAGTTCAAAGGAATAGTTCACCCAAAAATGAAATTTCTGTCATCATTTACATACCCTCTAGTATTTCCAAACCGGTATGAATGTCTTTGTTCTGCTGAACACAAAAAACGAGAAAGTTTGTAGCCAGGCTGTTTTGGGTCACCATTGACTTACATAGTATTTTTTTTTTCCCTACTATGGAAGTCAGTGGTGACCAAAACAGCCTGGTTACAAACTTTCTTTAAAATATCTTACTTTGTGTTCATCAGGACAAATAAATTCATACAGATTTGGAACTACTTGAGGTTGAGTAAATTATAACAGAATTTTCATTTTTGGGCTAAGTAGCTCATTCCTCTAGAAAATCTGATTATTGAGATCAGGTCATATTTGTGGGGAACAGGTTAATGTTATCCAGAGGCGTCATAATTATCTAACTATCTATCTACTTTCTTATTTTTATTTCATTTTCTATAATACTTTTTACAATACCCCACAGAATACTGTAAAAACACGCCAGCAAACATCTGGATAAGCAACAAATAGTTTTACTTATATTATTTCGGTTAAGGGTAGTTAATAATTCCTACCTGTTTAAAAAAAAATCACCCCCTAAACTCTTTCAGAACTTCCCAGGTTCTAGAAAACTAGAAGACTCTAGTCAACATGCTGATCTGATTGCGATAAACCCGATAATCCACCGATAAGATCTTGTTTGCACTGGTATAACAGGGTTGACTCACCCCTGTATTTTCCCCTCCGCAGCGTTCATCTCCGTTTCCGGTGAATGTCCACTTACCCTTGATGAGGTGCTTAGTTTCCTGAGCCAGTGTCCTGAGCTCTCAATGGGATGGTTTGAAGAGGGTCAGCTGGTGGCCTTCATCATTGGATCTGGCTGGGGCAAAGAGAAACTAGAACAGGTGAGAAACAAGATTCTTTTAAGAAGCCTGTTATAACGTACATGAAGAACTTTACTTTAAGTTTACCTTCCATCCCTCTTTTGACCGTCTGTTCCAGGAAGCCTTGACCACACACGTCCCAGACTCTCCCACGGTACATATCCACGTGTTGTCTGTGCACCGCCACTGTCGACAGCAGGGCAAAGGCTCCATCTTGCTTTGGCGATACCTGCAGTACCTGCGATGTCTCCCCGGTCTACGGCGGGCCCTGCTGGTCTGTGAGGAGTTCCTGGTGCCTTTCTACCAGAAGGCTGGCTTCAAGGAGAAGGGTTCCTCGGCCATCAATGTGGGGGCTTTGACCTTTACAGAGATGGAGTATCAGCTCGGAGGCCTGGCTTATGCACGACGAAATAGCGGATGTTAGTTTAGGTAGCTCTTTTAATCCTGATTCGGGACGCCATGCGTAGATTCTGGACAACTCTCAGCAATCACTGGCTCAAAGCCCTACTAGCACCTGAGCAAGAACCAGAGACTTACCTATGCACTCATTTAAAGAGATTGAAGCAGATACATTTGGGTATATGAAGGTCAAAGATGTTGGTTGTTTATACTGCATGCTTTTTTTCTCATGTACTGCCCAAACTATACTGCACACTGTACTGGTCAAAAAACAGCGGTTGTTTTTAACAATTAATAAGGAAATTGTTTTTTTTTTTTGTTTAAGAACAATTAGTTAGATGAATAAAAAAAAGATATTAATTATAATAATTTTTAACATTAACATTCTTCTGGTAAAAAAAAAATAAAAATTAACAATTCAAAATGTTAGGTCAGAAAAATAATAAAATAGTATAATTCAAAATTTGAGAATTTTATTTTTTTTATATATTCCCAACACTTTGGATTGCAAGTGGACAATGAAATGTTGATTATATTGTTGTAGAAGAATAATATTACTGCATTTGTGACAATGTGCTTTGGAAATACAAACTATGTATACAGTGTATGATCTGATGTAAACTTTAATTAGAATGTCCATAAACGTTCTCTGTGGCATTAGTCATACTCTCATGCGCATCTAATCAATAAAAATACAAATCTAACAACAAAGCTATGTTTTTGTAATGTGTATTTTCTATGCACAGTGGTGAGAAAGCATTTCAGTAACACTTCACAATAAAGTCAGGTGCCACTGACTAACACAACTGATGCAACTGACAATATTTAACCATGTATTAGTAAATGTTGAAATTAACATTAAGTAAGATTAATGCTTTAGAAGCATTTCTCATTTTTACTGTAGTTCATGCAGTTTAATGTTAACAAATGGAACCTTGTTGTAAAGTGTTACCAGCATTTCTTTGGGTTTATGTATACATATTATTATCCTTTGTCCCATATTAAATGTTTCCTATTTCTACCTCAGAATTAAAAAAAAACAAAAAGTGAGGAAATTTAAAGTAATAAAGTCACGCTGTGAGATTTAAAGAGTTATGAAGTCCCAATTATGAGAAATAAAGTCACTTTGCTACATATAAAGCCACAACTGCGTAATATTAAGTCACTGTGAGATACGAAGTTACAATTATAGGAAAATAGTCACATTGCAAAATATGAAGTTGCAGATTACAAGAAACAAGGTTACAATTGTGAGCTATTAAGCTATACCATAATAAAATAAAGCTGCAGTTATGAGAAATATAGTCACATAGTGATATATTTAAATTGCGAGATGTAACTTTTGAAAAATAGTCACATTGTGAGATAAACTCTCAATTAAGGGAATTAAAGTCACAATTGTGTCACTGAGATAAGTTGCAATTATGAGAAATAGTCACATTGCAAGATCTGACGAGAAACAATGTCGCAATTGCACGATGTAACGTCTAACAAGAAAGTTACCTTTTTATTTTTTTACTCTGAGGTGGAAATGGGCTTCCATAATTTAGTGCTAGTTTGGTCTAGAAGACAAGAAAAACAGACAAACTTCAGAGGTGCAGGTTGTTTTAGCTGTATTCTGTAACAAGTGAGTAAATTGGGTAGCTAAAACACTACCCTTTCATAATCAACCATTACTCCATTAGAAGTAACACACAAATAAAAGAATATCATTTGAGTGCTCAACGTGTAACGAAAATATGGCAGTAGTAGGTACATTTATCAAGGCACCAAAGGTACAGAAATTTTCGTCCCTGGATTCTGAGGTCGACTAAACAAAGACAAACCTACCCCTGACATGCTAAAACATAAAAAAAAGTACAACAATCAAATTGGAGAAGACGTGTTCTCCGTTTGGTGTACCAGTGCTTTTATTATGACACTGTCTTCTGAGACTGTAGTGTGAAGAAAGTTTTCGGGCGAGGGTGACCCTGTTTTCGTATGATTATCAGACACCCTTATCAATAGACTACATAAAACATTATGGTATGTTAAAAAGCGATCTTCATTCCTAAAATTATGGTCAACGTGGAGATCCAACTTACACTTGAGTAAAAAAAAAACACAACAACACAAGCATACTGTCCGAGTTCACAGAAAGGGCTTCATTTGGGGCGAGACGAAGTGCAACTGGAAGAACACCGACAGATGCAGATCAACGACCAATCAAGTCCCTCTCTCCCCGAAGCCCCGCCTCTCCCTCAATGGAGGTGCGCATTGAGGTCGTACTTCTCACAGAACTTGTCGGTGAAAGGAATGCAGGTGAGCAGCTCGCACCACTCACACTTGATGGGAGACACGTAGAAGAGCACCACGAGTCCCGCGAACAGCCCCAAGAACACCACCAGGAAGATGATGATCTGGCAGCGCTTGCGGTACATGTCCAGGCGGCCGAAGCTGATGTAGGGCAGGAAGGCGAAGGACAGGAAGAAGCCCGAGATGAATCCGCAGATGTGGGCGAAGTTATCGATCCAGGGCAGCAGGCCGAAGGCGAACAGAAAGAGCACCACGCACAGTAGCTTAGTGAAGGCCCTCCACGGCTGAGCCAGAATCTGCCAGCTCTGAATCAGCTCCACAAACAGACAGGCCAGGATGCCGAACTGAGAGCCGGCTGGACCCACCTAGAGAGAAAAAGAGGTACAAGCTCAGTGCATGAGTAAAATAAATTAATAATGTATCCTGGCTCTTCCAAGCTTGGTAATGCTGGTAGATGGTCATTATTTTGAAGCTCCATAAATCCTATATATCTGTATATTTCACTATAAGAATGAATGTACGCGCACCATCCGATTTTTGTAACCGTGCATTCTATGTATGCATAGGTTACACATGCGCATTAACTTGGTTTTGCAAAAACCTGTTGTTCCACAAGGTGGCAACACTGGCTCACAACATTGTTTCACAGTAGAAATAGTAGAACAAAATAAACAGCAGAGAATGCAACAACAACAACAGATGGCTGATTTGAGAAGTGATTGCGTGAGCGGGTTATGAGAGAGCTGCAACTTGAGTTCAAAAAAGTGCAACAACATTTTTATTCGTTATAACCTCTGAAGGAAAAAGAAAGTAAAAATGACTAAGGTGAAGCTTTCTAGAGCACGTGTTGACCTCCTGCATTCACACACGCTATCAAATGAAGTATACTTTGAAAGGCTGCATGAACGTATGCAAAAAAATGGTGCATTAGCCCAAGGTTTACTTAAACTCAGGTTTAAAAAAAACCCTGGTGGTTCGTGAGGGAACTGCAGGGGGTTTGCAAGTTGACAAAAAAAAATGTCATAGAAATGTACAATTAAAATAAATAATTGTAAAATAAAAAAAAAAAAGATGAAATTTTATTCTACCAATCATCATGTGACCATTAACCAACGCACTGTAAGTTTATTAGCAATTTATAAATGAAAATTGTGTTTACACCAACTTTAGTTGCATCAAAGAACCGTAAATGTGAATGTGTTGTTAAATTATTGAAAAATTAACTTAAAATCTTAGGGGTGCCTTATAAAACATTTTTAAAAATAAATGTTTTGGTTGTCTTAGCTGACGCTCCCAAACAATGGCATAACTGTCACAATGAAATATATAAATAATTGGTGTAGAAACAATTTTCTAGTCAATTTCACAAATAATTACAGAGAAACAGCAGGTAACACATTCAATTAAGCAGGACATTGTGAAATAGAAAAACTGAAATTATATTTTCTTGTAAAACATAGTCCAATAATCTTACTTGTGTTTACAACTTCAGTCAATGACAAATAATGTCATCCATAATAAAGAAAGTAAAACATCATTCAAAAATACAGCTTAAAACACGAGTACACTGACTTTATTCATATAAAACCTTTATGCCATTTTTGAAAAAAGTTTTATTACATTTATTAATTATATTACCTTTTAGCCATAGTAAAAACATGCTCATCATAGACAAAGTGTACTGACTTTGTATAAATAGCATTTTTAGTATATACCATTTCAAAATTGTATTTTATTTTTTAAAATTAGTAGAGCCAGCCAAAGATATGTCATTAATTAATAACATTCATAATAATCAATTTAATCACAGGATATTTATAAATAAAATTAATCATTTTAAGCATTAAAAATAAAGCAGCTGTAGCCACTGTGCAACACAAATATCCATCAAGTCTATGTGTGTTTCATCACTCACATGAGTTTAAATAGTGTGACTTATTAAGAAATGGGTGATCTAGTTTCCTGTATGTCTTTTTAGTGATTTCTATTTCTAGACCAGCAGGATTTAGCTGGTTGTAGCACCCTGCGGGTAGAAAAAGCCTAAATGCATCAAGTGGGGCTCACCTCAGCTCTGTAAGGGAGGAAGATGGCACTAGCCAGGTTTCCTGTGATGCCACTCAAGATATAAATGATAGATATTCGTAGCCACCCGGCCAACTTCTCAAGATCTCGAAGAATTGTCATCTGAAAACATACCGACACCAGGCAATGCAGAATCCTGTTTTTAAAAGACGAGAACAGAGAGAACGTTTCAAGCATGTTGTTTATAAGCTTCTATGACATCTTTATGGATCTGAATACATATTTTTCATTCCCAACACACCACAACCTTCTGACATGCCTACAGTGTTCATAAACATTCCCTTCATACAAGATATGAGGCCAATGACTCTAAATTATGTCCGACCCAACCGCTGCCTGTGTCATAATTACACTTCTGTCAGAGGTCTCATAAAAATGTGGCAAAGACAAGAGCTTCCACAAAAGCTATTATTATGACACGCAGTGCGCAATGGCCAGCAAACACAAACAAATATGCAATAGTAACCCCAGCGATCCTAAAACTTCAGCAGGTTCAAGGACGTTTGAGAGAGCGATGATGAAGGTGTGTGATGGAGGCACGTGCAGAAGCGTTAATCTACTGAGCCGTCTTAAGGAAGGCAAAGAGCCAAAGTGCAGCTCAGTGAGGCACTCTTTTTGATTACTACTACAGATCACGCCATACTAAATGGCAGCACCTTCTCCAAGTGTCAGCTGTTTCTTAAAGCAGATAATCTGATCGTATGTGTCAGCTTTTGGAGCATCTGAGATAAACAGTGCAGCATGGGATACGGTGCTTATGGCTAAAACATTCCAGCATGTGCACATAATTAAAACCCAGAGGAATTTTTATGGCTTATGCTTTCATTGCTCAGAAATTTCTTTGTTTCAGTTGAGTATGAGCGATCAAACTCCAGAGACAAACTGTATACATGAGAGCAGAGCTGTGAAATGGATATTGACTGCATAGCTCTGATAATTTGGTCTGGGAGGATTCTGATGAGAAACTATATGATGAGAGTCCATCTATTTGAAATGCAGACTGTATGTTGACAGTCTGAGCACAGTTTATGAGATCTCTTCTGAAACTCTAGAGGACATTATGTACCAGTTGCTTTAACTGTGAAGCATTGGTCTTGGTTTGAATGTCTGCAATGCTGTTTGCCTCATTATATTGTTATTGCCTTATTTTGATGTGAACAGATGTGTTATAGTTGATGTTTTGCTTGCCGTCATGTGCTTGTCGACCTTTCATTTGAATAGTTTTTTATTTTGTTTTTTGGTGTGACCAGCGAAACATGAAAAGCACCACATTGTCTTTGATATTTGTTTTTTTCATCTCCATTTTGTCTGCTTGTCATTTGTTTTGTTCAGGTGTAAACAGATGTTTTGTCTGTAGTGTCTCAAGCTTGTAAACGTTTGCATCTCTGTTGGTGTGTTGCACTGTTTTGCTCTTGCTTTGAAAAGACGGTCAGTCACACGCCTTTGATGTTTTTCTTGATCTGAACAGACCTTCTGTTTGCATGGTTTCACTTTTTGTTTGTTTTTGTGTGACCACATTGTCTGTGATATTTTGCTGTTCTGTTTATTTTGGTCTATGTTTGGAATGCTTTTATTTGTTGTTCTTCTGTAAGCATGAATGTGTATTTTTGTTTTACCTGTGATATAAATATGTTTTTTTTGCCATTTATTTGCATTTTTGATTTTGCTGTTACGCTTGCTTACGTTTTTTTGTTTTGCCGTTTGTTTGACCAATTCATTACAACATATCATGATATTTAGCTTTTTCGTTTTGTTTCGTTTCTTTGCCTTAAGTATCCACCTTTTTCCTGACGCAAAAATGGGCGTTGCCAGTTGTAAATTCTATGGGTATTGCTTCCAGTCTCATCCACATCCAGCTTTTTTTAGCTGTACAAAACTTGCTGCTTGATATTGAAAATCTGTGTGTCCTATCATGTTATTTTATTGTATTACCATAATTATGAACACACTGGTGTCTGATACAAACAGTTTTACCATTTACTGCACGTTGCTATTCTTGTTATTTCCCTATAGCATCTAACATACCAGAAGCCTCACCCATAGGCTTTCTTCCGCGTTCAGGAAAAAGGTGGATAGATGAATATTAATTTTTATGTTGGTGTGAATAGACACTCTGTTTGACAGTTTTTGCCTTTGGTTTGAATAGACCTATCACTGATTTGAATGGACCTTTTGTTCAGCATGGTTTCACGTTTTTGTTTTTCGCTGTTGTTGTGACCAGTCTTTTGCCTTTTTGTCTGCACAATGTTTCACTTTTCGTTGTTTTGCTCAACAGACCATTGGTCTGCAGCGAGTTTTGCCTTCTCATCTTGTTTCTGATGTGGACAGGGCTGCAGTCGCTCACCCAGCATGCAGAAACAGCGAGAGCCAGAGGCGGTAGAACTGATCCGGGACCTCAGGGTTCAGGAAAGGAAGGAGGCCACACACATCATCCATGCAGTGCACCTGACAGGGACAGAGAAGCGCGTTTCTTTAGATCACAAAACATCAAAAATAGAAACATCCTGAAATTCTGCCAATAATAAATTCAATTGCATTTTCAGGCTTAAGACATTAGTTAGTATTTAACACACTTTTAGAACTAAGTCTTAAGTTAACACCTGAAGCTGGCACAGGCTTCAGACCCAGCCAAATCACAGTGTGCCCTTTCAGGCGACAACGGATTTTGCCAATGCAGAGGAGATTAGCATGGCAACCTTCATGGTGATTACAGCGCACTAAGCAGAAGGTAGATTTATCTTCCGTTCTTATTCACACTGCCTCATTAGTCTAGTGGGCGAGTGCCGACAAGAGGTTAAACATTCAGGGCTTTACGCTCGCTTGTGACCACAACTGATCCTAAAAGGTTAGGCTACTGTACAAGGGTTATTTTTCATTATAGCCACATTTCACAATATTACTGTTTTACATATTTTAATGCAGCACTGGTGAGCATACGAGAATGTCAAAAACATAAAAACATTTAAACTTTTGAACAATTGTGTAGCTTCATAAAGATCTGGCTAACAATTACATTTTCTTTGACTATTATTTAACACTCATTTATTAGCTCAGACATTTTTAGAAGTATTTGCATTTCATCCACTATCATTAAACTTTGTGTTGTACATCGCCATTTCATACAAAGTAATTATTAAATGTACTTCAGTATCTCATTTGATTATCTGTGTGGTTAAATCTTCTTACTTGAGAGCAGAGGGTTGCCTCCTCGTGGAAGTATCCCTTCATGAAGTCACAGTACTCCCTTGACGTGATTTCACACCTGCAAAGAAACACACAAGACATTTCATAAACCCACATATATACCCACTCAGCAAAAACCCACGTCCACAGAACAAATGTGTCAGTGTCTATCATGCAGTGTGAGAGTCAGTAGTAGCAGATGTCCTCACCTCCCTTTAGTGCCGATGCAGCAGGGCCGGCCGGTGATAGTACAGTCGATATGAGGCAGATTGGTGTGGTTCCCAGAATTATATTTGGTGCAGATCTGTAAAACCAATCAAAACAAATGAGAACAAAGTACTTTGGCGTTACCATATCTAATAACACAGCTTTTTAAAATATGTGACCTTTTCTTTTATGCCAAAAATCATTAGTATATTAAGTAAAGATCATGTTCCATGAAGATATTTTGTGCGTTTCCTACCGTATATATATCAAAACTTAATATTCGATTAGTAATATGCATTACTAAGAACTTCATTTGGACAACTTTAAAGGTGATTTTCTTAATATTTAGATTTTTAGCACACTCTAGATTTTCTATTCATTAAAATATTGTCTCATTGTCTCTTAGCCAAATATTGTCCTATCCTAACAAACCATACATCAATGGAAAGCTTATGCAGTTTTTAGATGTTTTATAAATCTCAACCGGAAAAATGTACTTGTTTTGTGGTCCAGGGTCACATATACTATTTATGTTGCATTACATACCGGCCATTTGGTGATGTCATCAGGCCACTCATGAGGAGCTACTGAGGCCGGCTCTATACACGTCCTGCCAAAAACACAGTACAGTCTTGTGTTTGAAATGTGTCGGTGAAAACGGTCAACTGAAGCATGGAGTGATGCTGTATTTCCTCACCTGGGGTCCTGATGACACACAGAGCCGTACTCCCGGTTCTTCCCCTCCAGCTGAGGAGTGCTGGGATGCTGAGGCCACTTCACCCACACAGCCAAAGTGCTCTGAAACAGAAAGAGGAAGACGTCAATGGCCTGACAGCTTCTCGGTCAGGTGAACAATCATAAAACGGCTCCTGCACTTACAGAGCATTCCTCCTCTGAGGTCTGCAGACAGCCGGAGCGGTCGTTGCGCACACAGCAAGCTGAATTTCGCTCCAGATCGCGCTTTTTTTTTATCAGTTCGTGTACCTGGTTATCCTGCCGCATACAAGGTGAGAATTTGGCTCCCAGATGAATCAAGGCTTCCTGATAAGAAGAGCACAATGATGTTGACTTGTCTTGTCTTACTATTTTATATAGCTGTTCATTTTAAATGAATTCAGTAGGACAATCAAATGCTTCAACATAATCAGTGTCACTTCTGAGAACTGAAGCCACGTCTGAAAATGCTTTCAATGTTAAAGTTGAAGGAAGACTGATGTGTCCAGCGTTATTTTAGATAGAACTTCAGATCAGCTCTTTGTTAAGTTATAACTTGAGCATTGGTAAAGTAGTGACTCACCGAACTTGGTCCGATCCAGAAGTTCTCTTGCTGCACGAATTTGACGTTTTCATAAACACCTTTATTTCTTAGGACCTATGTAGGGGGAAAACAAACGTGTTGACAAACACCAGATGGTCAAAAACAGGAATAGAGCGTCATATATGCTGGACCTTTAGAGAATGTAGCAGCACTCACAGAGTCGACGGTTTCATGCTGGGAGAAGCCCACTGGTGCAATGCCATAAATACACACCGCCAAAATTGTGATGAGTATGTGAACGAATGTTATCCAATATGTAAAGAAAGGCCTGAAAAACAAAACAGAAACCAGCTCATGTTATAAGCATCTCTTAAAGTCTGACAGAAGAGTTTGAAGTGAGCTGGTTTCTCATACCTGTGGTCATCCATGTCCTCTATCTGTTGTTTCACGTAGCTGTCGATGCGCTTGCGATATGTTCGATTAGTCAGCTTTCCCACCATGCCCAATCCATACGGTCTTTTTTCTCTTGCGAATAGCTTCTTGACTGGCACAGCTATCCGTTGGCCTCTCCGCTGACCGTTCACACTCACCACCTCCTGCCTCAGACGGACTTTAGGGGGCGCCGGTGTTCCCTCTTTTACTTTCCTCCAGCCGCGCTCTAGAGGCCTGTTTGAAGAACAGGACAGGAATATACAGCTTTAGTGCTGGGCAATGATTAATTGCAAGAGTTTTTCTGTATTTGGACCTACTTTAGAAAATTACATGCACTCTAAACAAAAATTTAGGGGTCATGTTGCCACAACTTAAATAGATGCATGGTTAAAAAAAACAGTGCTGGGCAACATTTGATCGCGATTAATCGCATTCAAAAACAAAGTTTTTGTGTTCATAATATATATGTGTGAACTGTGTATATTTATTATGTATATATAAATACATATGCATGTATATATTCACATAAATGTGTTGTGAATCTCACAGCATTAAGTGACTCCTCTCTAACTCGCTTTTGTCCAGCGCGCTGCCCGTTAGCTCCGACTCATCCAGCTGTTTGCTGTCCACGTCCTTCATGGTGGAGTCTGATGGAGACTCAAACACCTCATCGTGAAAGGTGGACATCTCCTCCTGCATCAGGACGTCCTAAGGCCAGATACACCACAAACACACAAACTCGAAAAAAGTCTGCCAACAACAAATGCATGAGCAATTTTTGTTCGGTTCGCTTACCCTGGCGAAGAACGACGTATCGAGCTCATCTGGAAAGTCCACAACATCTTCCTCAATAAAGCTGGCAGGTGTGAAGCTGCGCCTGTGAGCCCGTCTTAATGTGCCCTCACGCAGCGAACGACCCTTAAAATACACATAAACAGACACTTCATCATCAGCATAGCTTAATAAGCAGTAGAAAATGGCTTACTATAAATACCACAGACTATATACTAAGAATAAATCACTAATATGTACATCAAAAATAAGACTGCGTTCTGAGACCTTTGACCTGTATATTCTGCTTCATGTTACTGGTCATTTTTAAGATTTATCTGAAGTGTCCTCATGAACTCAGACAACCACAGATGACCCCTGGCTAAGCCCCACCTTACAAATGTTACTGAACAATCCTGCTTAGCAGCTGTTCTAATTCGACATTATCAGACAAGCTTCTGCTCCGCTCTAATGTAGGTCTGTGGAGAATCCTGTCCGCATTTGTTTAGAAAAATATCCCAAAATACTGTAAAATGTTTTTTTCCTCTGTCACTTATAATGAACCAAGAAATGAGAAAGGATGTAGGCAATATTCCCCAAACCTGTATATAAATCTTGAAGGTTTAAACACCAACACTGGCTTCAAAGTCAGCAGGGAACAGTGAGAGACAGATGCATCAGCCAGGCCATTTAATCAGTACCAGCACAGAAAATCCTATATTGGTTAAACACTAATTTATATTTGAATATTAATTCAGGTCATTGTGGTGTTGACAGTAACTAAAGTGTTCTTAGTACCTTTTCTGTTCATTAACATATTATCCACAGTTTAATATAGTGGGCCTCATTCACTAACCAAAAAAAACTGTTTGTGAAAACTGTTTGTGAACAAACCATGATTCATCAAAAACTTTAGCTGTAGCTTCGTAGCTGTGAGGTTTCTCTGTATAATACACTGTGTCTGTAATAAACGGGTCTGATGTGTTTGAGGACGGCACACTTGGCATTGCTGACGATCTCTCTGTGTGTGTGCGCTCATGCAAGAGTACACTTTCAGAGAGTGCCATATGTTCACAGAGCATGACCAAGCACTGTACAGACCCTTAGATGAAGATATTTTGGATGTATTTAATGCAAATTGCTAACATCAGTCACACTTGCGTAGAAACCGCCAAATTCATTACCATTAGAATGAGATTAATAACACATTTCTGTGATTAATTATGCATTGCGAATTACGCAGAGTTTTTTTACAAGAAGTTCTCCTGTGTGTATATAGTAATTATAATGAATTCACGCAGTTATTAGTGAATGAGACCTATTGTTATAGCATAATTTAACCATTTTTCTAAAGTAATACATCAGATTTAAATGCTTTGAGCTGTTTTGAGCTTCAAGAAATCTTGAATTTATTCCTGTGGGAGGTTTTAAAACATGTCTAACATGAGTTAGCAAAGGGTTAATAAACTCTTAATCAGGTTAGATGCCATACTGAATCGAACACAGATGAAAACGAGACTGTTACAATGTCACGCACTGTGGGAATTTACACAACTCATAACATTTAAAACTGTTTTCAGTAGTTTTTTTTAGAAAGACGTTTTGTCAGATGAACAAACGGTATAACGTTAAACAACAGTACAATCCATTTAACACACTGTACTTCCTCCTTTTCATTCCTGTCAAAAATTAAAGTTGGCGCTACCTTGACTAAGGTCAGTTTTATATCATTATTATAAGTAAAAATATAAAATAAAAATTACATCTCTGCATACTTTTTTGTTTATTTTGTTGCAAAATGAAACTAAGTTATTATCCAGCTTTTTATTTTTTACACTTGTTTACTACTAATATGTCACTTTGTTTAATAATTACAGGGCATACATTTTTTATTTATTTACCCTCAAAAAATGAAAGTGAAATGTGACAACATGCCCCATAGGTGGGGTACATTGTAACATCTGAGAGGCACATATGACCATATGACAGCTTAAAATGTTTTCTGATCTAATGGAATTTTAAGAATTAAAAATCATGTGATTTTGGAGTTTGGCAATGAACACATTGCAACCTCGGGACGAACCACATAAATGAGCCAAAATGCTTTACACTTCAGAAAGTTAAACATTGACTGTCACTCTGATCTGTTAAACCTGACTAAGAAGGCATGGAGATATTAAGACGTTATTGACATCAACATCATGATTTTTTGCAAAGCTCATCTTTAACAATGTGTGTTGTGAAAAGTGCTACACAAACGACTTGACCTCTGGCCCGAACCAGACCCAAAAACTTTCCAGAAAAGTACAAAGTCACCTGAAACACGGAGTCTGAAGATGCTCACCTTGACCAGGGCTGCAGCTGCCCTGAAGCTCATCTTGGCCACAGACTCGCGCTTGCGTCTGCGCGGGATGCGGTTCAGGCCTGAGCGAGAGCTGTTGAAGGAGCACAGGGACGCCGCGCCGGGGGTGATGGGAGTCTGAGGCACACTGTAGCCATCCACCTCCTCCACCATGCGAAACGCACGCCCTCGTGCCAACGGGTCCACGATCTGAACCGAGAGAGCATCATTAAAAAGGAATACACAAGATGGAATGCACCAGTAGTGACTTGGGTTACTGTACCTTCTGCATGCCATGCTGGGACGAGGGCACGTAGAGAGGCGGAGGGGTTTCTGTGCTGGTCAGGGAGATGTTGTCCTGGCTGGGCAGCTCCATCTCACGGATCACCTGAGGTTTCAGCTTGCCGTAGCGCAGGCTGCAGTGTCGCAGGCTCTTCCTCTGCCATTTCTGCGTGGCGTCTCCGTCCTTACTGACCCCAAACCAGTCCGCCGTGCCCCTGAGAGAGATCCACACAACCCTCGTTCAGCTTGCACTCGTCCAGCTACAGGTCACGTGCGATCCGACTCTCTCCCTCTCGTGTTTATCTGCAGCTGTGTGCGCTTTAGCATGTACTTGCACAATATCTGGACGCCGCTATGGTAGTTTCCACAAATGCTGTCTCTTCCCGCTTGTGTACAAATGAGATCAAGGAAATTTGGGTGAGGTAACTCTAGCAAACTTCTAAGGAAATGGAGATGGGACATGTCCAGGCATGCCTCTGAGTAAAGTCCTGTCACAAAAACGAAACCAAGCGCACATACAGGCTATATGGCTGACCCGTCTGCACAGCTGCTTGGCTGTGTCATTACAAAAAAAAAAAACTAACTAGGGAAACATCTGCTTTATGATGTCTAACGGCTGACATGTTTTCAAGTTCAACGATGACTCAGTCTCAGTCAAACTGATAAATCAGTATAAACCAGTATAAAATAAAAACATAACATTTAGCTGGTGAGCAAACTGCAGCCTCACCCACAAAAATAATCACATTTTATGAAATAAAAATACTCTGGGGTGGTCTGTTACAAAAACGCACCATGGCAACTGTGGTTCCCCTTCAGTCGAGTCACTCCGACGTTACATATGGGATGTAACATCTCCGTTCCCTCCTTCGGGGAACGAGGGTTACCTTCGTAACCTAGACGTTTCTGCCAAAATATCATAGTTACTAGAGTTGTTGTTTCTGTCATGAATCCATAAATAGATTTTGATCATTTCTGAAGAACAGGAGTGGTTTCGAGAACAGAATGAATGTGCACTGTGCTATTCTTAGGGTCTAAAATATTTGACCAGACCTGCCAATAGCCAGTAACTTTAGAAAATATAATGGTCATAAATCATGAAGATGTATGTGCATTAGCTCATTAAAAGAACAGGCTGAATAAATTAAAGAAACACACCTAATTGCAAATATTATTAAATGAATAATAATATTATTAGAATATTTTATTTATTTTGAATATCATTACTACTATTAATATTACTGTATTATACTCAAATAATAAACAAAGAAACATATCAATAAATAAATTATCCCTATACTGGTTTGAAGTAATAATAACTGATAATTAACTGATCATAATTAATTTGAGAACCCATTCAGTGTCAAATCTTTCTGTCATTATGTTTTATTTCATGACAGTTAGATTAGTTGGCCAACATTTTTCATATTAAAACCATGATGTCTTAGCAGAAACTATGGCTATCAGAGTACTTATATATATATATATATATTGGTATGTTTGGAAATTGTGAAGTCCAGGAAGTTATAGATTTACAAATTATATTTTAGATCAACAATAATCTACTCAAGACAAGACTATGAATATATGATGTAAATAATACATGTATGTATAGGCCTGTCACGATATATTGCCCCATAAATAATTGTGATAAGCGATATTATTGTCATTTTAAGACTGAATGTATAATCATAATATAACAGAATAATAATGCAAGAGGGTCACGTTATGTACGAGAAGCTGCAAAATACATAGGCACAAGTGGAATGCAAAAAACTATTTTTTTTATGTTATTGTGTTTTTTAATGGTTTTTTAATGTAAATAAATGGCAATATATTGCATCACCAAAAATTATTGAGGTCATGTACATATATTGTGCGATAAGTCTATATATTGATTATTGCGACAGGCCTATATATGTATTTCCCTCCATTTGTATATGTGACCCTGGAGCACAAAACAAGTCACAGGTACAACAGCCAACAATACATTGCATAGGTCAGAATGATTGATTTTTCTTTTATGACAAAAATCATTAGGATATTAAGTAAAGATCATGTCCATATAAATATATTTTGTAAATGTTCTATCGTAAATATATCAAAAATAAATTTTTATTAGTAATATACATTGCTATGGATTTAATTTGAACAACTTTAAATGCAATTTTCTCAATATTTAATTTTTGCACCCTCAGATTATAGATTTTCAAATACTGTAGTTGTATCTCAGCCAAATATTGTCCTATCCAAACAAACCATACAACAAGCTTTTTCAGTTTATCGGTTTTCAGATTTTATATATATATAT
>JAUMHE010000044.1:3390303-3406756 GCA_032359235.1 Enteromius mattozi | reverse complement strand
TTTTGTGGTCTAGGGTCACATACATGATTGTAAAATATTAATAAATAGTATAATGATATATAAATAAAATTAAAATAACACTGGTTTGTATATTCATAGTTGTTCAGTATGAACTACATTGGGTGTCTATAAATAGGACACAGTTCAGTAGAACACCTGCATCAGCATCACACAGAGAGCAATCTAATCTCATCTTTCTGACTCACAGGGGATGGCAACAAACATGACTCAAATTGCGACTTATTCTGTTTCATCTGATAGAAAACAAATAAAGCCTGCCAGTCTGGGCACAGTGTCAAACCGCACAAGAAAACTGAAGATGAATGTGCCGTGGGCTCATATAGCGGTATGAAGCATTGGAATGTTTTCTGTGATAAGCTCAATTCAATTTTGAAGAATGCCAACAATGAGACGCGTTAAAATCATAACGGTCAAAGACAGTGAAAGCATGTCGTGATAAGAATCCTTATTTGTCCCTGACAAAAGACTGAAGACTGAAGAAAGGCATGACAACTGCTGAGAATCACAACTATGTGAAAACAAAACAGCCCACAAACATTCAGTGATTTCAGACAAAGTCATTACAAACGTAACATGCGCTGAGGGAGAACGACACCAATAGTGGTGTGATGAAGGGTGTAAATAAATAATAAATATATATAAATTTCACACAATTTACCCTTATTATGACTAGTTTTGTGGTCTAGCGTCATATACGTGATTGCAAAATATAAATAAATACTATACTGGTATATAAATAAAATTAAAATAACACTGCTTTGTATATTCATTGACAAAAACTATGAACTGTTTTTTTATCACTGGTTCTTAATTACAATGTTGTTCCAGGGACAACAGAGATGTTGGTAAAATCAGGTTCTGAGTCCCTTATTACCCCTAAATGGTGCATATTAGTACTTTAAAGCTACACATTGCTACCTAAAGTGTACATATTAGTATAAAGTATATAGGATTAGTTAGTGGCAGCTTGTGTGCTGTATGTTCCTGTGAGTATGTATTGTAAAAGACAATGGATGGTCTTTTATATGGGAGCAACTACTATTACAACTCTAACACCGAAGCTGACTGAGAGAGATAGTACAGTGTGTGTGTTGTGTGTGAGAGCTCCCTCGCCAGGCCTCCTGCGGTCCTCTGTACCTGAGCAGGGTCCTGGAGAGGGACTGGTGCCGTCTGAAACCGCGCCGCCCTGCACGGTGACCCTTAATGGGCACAGTGTTAATCCTCTCAAAGTGCACCCTCCTGCTGCTGTGGACGGCCCGAGAGGAGAGGAAGAACAGGAAACGAGGAAAAGAAGCAGAAGAGAAAAAGATAAAAAGAAAAGAGTGAAGGAAAAGAACTGGAAAACAGATCAACAAGAGCCAGGAGAGCAAGATTATCAAGATGAGCAGAAGCAGTGTATTCCAGCAGGAGGGTTATTATCAGTCAACTAGTGTTCAAGAGTTAATGAGTAGCATATGAGTGAGAGACATGTGCTAGTCACACACACACACAAGGATACAATACACAAAACAAGGCTGAAATCTGGTGCTGTCCATACAGAAATTACGTAAATAGGCCCACAGACACTGGTTCTTTTCAGATTCTGTTTATCAGCCATGAAATGGAGCCATGAAATGAGGAATTTCAAACCCTCCGGCACAGGAATCACATGCACATTCCTATTAGATCTCAACTCAAAACAATCTCAGCAAACAAATCATAAAAAAGCCTGGCAACATTGGCTTGCAACCAAAAAGGTGCTACTGTGTTGACTACAGAAAAACACAGGATTCACAGATGCAAGATTAAGAACAAAGTATGCAGGATCATGGTCGACATTTAAATGTGCATTCATCCAATTAAAACTGCTACAACAAGACAAACGCTATGAAATGAATGATGATGTAGTCATTTAACTTTGCTCCAAAATGTAGTGAGCTGCATTCTAAAGAACTGGTTACATTCACCGTTGTTTGATGAACGTTCACTTATTAAATCAAGTAATTTCAATAGTAACACATGCGACTGGGAATTTCACACACATTTACTTGGCAATGCGTGCAAGTTTGGTTTGTTTGAGTTTTGCTTCATATTCTCTATATTTATAATAGATTACAGACTTTTTTTTTGCTTGTGAAATTTCACCTATGTTTTGCTAATGTATCTTAACGGGCTAGTTTACCCAAAAATGAAAATTCTGTCATTGTTGAAGGCCCAGAAAGGTACTAAGGACGTTGTTAAAATAGTCCATGTGACATCAGTGGTTCAACCTTCTTGTTATGAAGCTACATGCACCAAAGACTGACAAAGAAGAGAAGAAATTTTTGAATAAAGTCGTCGTTGTTTTTTTTGCACACAAAAAAAAATATTGTAGCTTCATAAAATTAAGGTTAAATCAGTGATGTCACATGGACTATTTTAACAATGTCCTTACTGCATTTCTGGGTCTTGGACGTGTCAGTTGTGTTGCTGTCTATGGAGGGTCAGAGAGCACTCAGATTTCATAAAAAATATCTTAATTTATGTTCTAAAGATAAATGAAGGTCTTACAGGTTTGGAACAACACAAGGGTGTGTATCTGATGATAGAATTTTCATTTTTGGGTGAACTATCCCTTTAAAGTAGCATCCTAATTGAAATAAAAACCATGGTTAATCTTCACGAAGGCTTGTCACTCTAAAAGCATAAACATAATAGCAGTCAAATATTAGCTAAAAAACAGTTTTTACAGGCATTTAGTGAAATGTAATTAATTAAATATATATTAATAAATATTATGACATTATTGTCACTTCATCCAGTATTTAATGAGGTTGTCTCATTGCATTATGTGATTCACTTATCAAAGGACACATGTGATGCTGCCAAAACAAACTCTCTTGTACTACCGTTTGGACCAGTCTTGCTTTAAAATGTCTATTGACAGTGACAGCTCACTAGGTTTTGGAACAGAGTTTGACCTTTGGAAAAGACACGAGTCTCAGACCAAACGGCTTTGTAAGAGCAGCAGTGAGTAACAGCCACATGTAATGCCTCTCCTACCTCTTAATGGTTTGTGTGATTGAAGACTGACGCTGGAAAGCAGTTCGCCGGGGGTCAAAGAGGTCCCGTGGAGGAGAGGGGAGATGAGAGGTTTCCACAGGCATACTGACGCTGCGATGGAAACCATGCCTCTTCATGGGCTGCAAAAGACAGACATGGGCAGAACGTGAAACCAGAGCTACACTATGCACTTAAGATGAGGGAGACAGTGGCGCTCGTACCTGAACAAAAGCTGGAGCGTCGTCCACGGACACCTGAGCGGGGGGAATGTCCAGTTTTAGCCATGGAGGCTTCTTGCGCTGCAGGCTGCTGGTGCTGTCTCTTCTGGGTTCAGCCATGCTGCCTGCCTCTCCCTAAACCTGCCAGCTGCAGAGAGAGAGAAAAGCAGATGAAGAGAGAGGTGAATTCTCAAAAGAACTGCACGGTGTGCCAGTAAATCCCAAATTCAAACAGTTACTCTGAGGCTTTGTTGTGCTGATAAGGTTCATGACTGATGTAGGGAATGGGACACTAGCGCATTGCTCACTGCATACTGCACAGTATATGCTGCATACTGCCTCAGGGCTCAACAATAAGGATTTTTTTTCTGATAGATTTTTCTTGCCAATATTGTCATGAGCTCCACACAACAACAAAAGCTATTTTTAGTAACGCATTTCTATTAATGTCACATGAAAATTAAATTTTTCAGTAACACCAAGCTCGCTTAACTTGTTTTGAATTATTATATTTACATTTTATTTTATTTATAATATACACTATACACTTTCTTTGAAAGAAGTATATTATGCTGCATTTATTTAATAAAAATACAATAAAATCAGTAATATTGTGAAATATTATTATAATTTGAAATAAGCTGTTTTCTATTTGAATATTTCTTAAATGTAATTTATTCCTGCAATGCAAAGCTGAATTTTCAGTATCATAACTGCCGTCTTCAGTATCACATGATCCTTTGGAAATCATACTAATATGATGATTTGCTGTTCAAGGAATATTTACTCTTATCATTATTATTATTTTGATAAACATAAAGTTTGAAAAGCAATATTGATTTTAAATAGCATTATTTATTTATTTGAAATGCATCCTTGCTGAATAAAAGTACTTATTTCTTTTTAAAAAATTACAATGTAATTTCTAAATGGTTGTTTAACTGCAATGCAATTTATAAATGACATGATATATTTACCAATGACATATGAATGTATAAACCCTCATTTGCATACAGAAATGTTTGTTGGGTAGAAATGCAGTACACTTACTGCAGCATACTATGCATCTATATTAGCATGCCATTCTGAACATACCCAATGTGTCTAATTAAGAGTACTTTCTGAGCCACAAGATGGCAGTCTAAAATCACCACAAGATGTCTGAGAGCCCCAAAATCCAGTAAACCTTCCTGCTGCAGAGGAGGAAACCATAAAATGTAAAATAAATAACTGTTTTCTCATATGTTTGCATTCACTCCACATTCTCAGATCCACTTAACTGACTAATAATCATTTGTACTGTGGGGGTGGAAAAGTTTATTGTCAATAGATTAAGCCTAAGCCACTGGCTTTACGCTACCCTTTCATTAAAAGTGCTACTTTTTTACGAAGCAGGAACTTTGTGAGAGGCCATCATTAGTGTGTCTTCCCGCTGAATATTCCCACACAGCCAGAGCAGAGTGTTTTCCAGATCACTGCAGCATGCAACCAGCATTAAACTGACACTCTTTCTGCTTTCTTCCATTCACTGAATACCGCTTGTCAAGCTGTCAGTTCAGTGCAGCCTGCATGTCTACAGAATAGAGATCCGCTATACAACCTGAGATGTTTTTGGGCCGAGTTCAGGTCAGGTCTTCGTGCTATCAGTTTTTTTATATCAACGTCAAGGTTTGTTATTGAAGAGAAACTAGTTTTTGTGTTACTTAAGAGATCTGGTGTGTGCTTTATCTTAAAGCCTGGTTATTTATACTACAATTGAAGACTTTTTTGTTTAAATCTGCCTAAATATCTTCAATGTTTTCTTGTTGTTAACAACACAAAAGTCATGGGTTTGATTCCCAGCAAAATCAAGAACAGAAAAAAAAAAGTGTATACAATGAATGCTATTCCTTTGCATATTCCTTTGCATAAATGTAAATCTAAATTGAATAATTTGCAGTGCACTTCAACTGCAAAACATTGTTTAATATTTATAAATGACCCCTAAAGGTTCTAAAAAATGTACAATTAAGAAAAAAATAAATAAAAAATACATACAAAAACCCCTCATACATGTTGTTAAACAAAACAAAAACACTGATTATAATATATTTAAATGTTGTTTAACTAAATTTTTATGAGTGTCTTTAACTGTGCATTGTCATATACAGTAAACATCCAGTCATCAATGATTCAGACGTTAAATAAGTAGCTGCTCCGATGGACTAAGACTGGAGTAAGACTGACTCACACAATAACTTGTCAGTTTGTGGGTCTTTTTGGCTGAGTAATATCTCATAAGAGTCAATTATACATGACTACAATGGTCCATCTGTGTTTTTGCTTTCGCACACAGCCAGCGAAGACAAGACAATAGAAAGACAAGTTTATTGTCTTCGCATTATTTCACATATCTCATCACATTCAATTTAGACTTCAAACTCATAAATCAGATGAAAATTTCATTTCTTTTGCTTTGGTGCAGTCGATTCAGCAGAGGCACATTTACCAACACTCAATATACTCCTGCAACCCATTTTTTATTTAAAAAGCCCTTACTCTTTCTAGGGAGTGACATGCCGGCATTCTGGGATATATATTCACCCCTCGGGAAGGCCGCCAGATCTGCTCTTGGTTACTCTTAACAAAACAGATTTAACAGCACACCACTCTTTTGAGCTCCTATGATGGAGTGGTGATGGAAGCTACTGTGAAAAATATGAATCACAGAAGTTCATAAATCTTCAATCTAGGAGAAGCTTAGTGAGCGTATAAACTCAACAGGAGCACCCAGGCAAGAAAGTAGCCCTGCATGCTCATGGAGGAAAGTTAAATACTTTCGTTGTCCATGAGAAAGTTTCTGCCCGCTGGAGAGGAATGCGGACTGATATCATCACTGGCCTTTCAGTGTGTGTGTTGTGTGATGACCGAGAGATTACAGGACAGACAGGAGCAAAGCCCCAGCTTTGAGGACACCCCTGTCGGGCCATGCCAATGGTTTTCCACCAGAGGCGAGAGCAGGTCACTTCTACTCAGTTTCAAAATATTGTGATAGCAAAAAATAGCTATGACAACTTCTAATGAAATTATGTTTAACCAACAAACAAATTAAGTTGCTGTAACACTTCTAATTTGTGTACGCCTACATGCAACGTCATCTACTGGAACGCCACTCTCTTATAAAAGTGCATACAACAGTTAGCAGAAGCTGGAAATGACAGTTTATAGTTCTAAATATGGATATTTACTCATACAAACAAATTGATTCACTTCACAAGGACTTTATTCACCCCCAGGACCTTGTGGAGCACTTTTTATGCACTTTTTAGGGCTTCAAAATCTCGTCCCCCCATTTACTGCCATTATAAAGCTCGGAAGAGCCAGGATATTTTTAATGTAACTCTGACTGAATTTATCTGAAAGCAGAAAGTCATATATACCGAAGTTGGCTTGAGGGTGAGTAAATTATTGAGTCATTTTCCTTTTTGGGTGAACTATTCCTTTTATGCAGGAACAGTTTAAATTAGACAATAATCACGTCAATTAAAGTTGATGAAAAGGTCTTGGACATTATTATGTCGACATTCATACTCTGTTTAAATAAAAAAGGCTTGTTGTAAACCAGTAAATTAGATTTTTTTAATTTAAAACCATGCATTTATTTGGTTTAGTTGTGGTAACAGGACCCCTAAATGTATCTTTTATAGTGCATGTAATTTCGAAAGTAGGTCCAAATAGCCAGTGCAAAGTAGATTTAAAAGAATGAAAAAATAGTAATGAAGCAGTATTGATATTAATAAATGTTTCTGTTTTATTGTTATATAATATACACTGCCCTCCAAAAGTTTGGAAAAACTCCTGGTAAGGTGTGGTTTTGGATGATATCAGCATAAATCCTTTCATTTTTGGTGCAAATACTGTAAACTAAAGTAACTTGACATTATCATTGAAGACCAGCCCAGAAAGAAACCACCTGTCAGAGTCAATATCCAAACAGACCCATGCCAGAAACCGAATCCTGACATTCAAGCATGTCAGAACCCAAATTAGCTAATTGTGAAAGGCAGCGATTATGTTTGACGCAGGAGTCAGAAATGAGACGATGCAGTTGTGCTGTGTGATAGACTGCCGGAGAGGCCTCAGGACACAAACATGAAAGCTTCCTGTCAGCCCTTGAGCCGGAACAGACCACCGTGACTGCTTAATGTCTGTATCAGTATCCACCATCATCTCATTAATCTGGACACTAAATCACACGACAGGCTGATCACCGACTGCATGAGAGCCATCAGCCCCGGGTCTGCACACTGCATTGTGGGATTGCGGTAATTATCTTTACACCCCTGTCATTTGACTCCAAACCCCTGCAGCAGTGCTTCCTGAGAAGCTAATATGTAGCATGTGCCACAGCCTGGGTTTATGTTGCAGATGCCTAAGGTTAGTTCGAAAGAGCACCGATGTTACAATTAATTGCCTTCAGCTTCACTGTCACATCTTAAACATTATAGCACTTGTCAATCACTGAAGCATGTTTTGGGGCGAGACTTCATGCTGGTTTCTCTAGGGCTAGGCTGTGCATGTACGGACACTGTGGCATCCGTCACAAGGCTGCACATGTCGGATATCCCCGGGAGAACCATGGGAAGAACAGCACAAGGCCAGCTGTGGGTTTTGCAACACTCCATAAACTACCAGCATGTGTGTAAGATGCTGGGCAGCTGTAGTTCAATGCATAATGTATATGTGAAGAGATATTTACAGTTATATTATATACAGTCATATTCTAACACCTTTAACTAAAGTGACTCACAGTACACATTTTACAGAACTCTGGAGTAAGTTCACAGATTTATACAGAAATAAGAGATACAACTATTTAAAAATCTGGAATCTGAGGGTGCAAAAAAAAAAAAAAAAAAATAATAAATAAATAAATACTGAGAATATCGCATTTAAAGTTGTCCAAATGAAGTTCTAAGCCATGCATGTTGACCCATACAATGTATTTTTGGCTATTGCTACAAATATACCCGTGCTTCTCATGACTTTTTTTTGTGCTCCAGGGTCACATTTCTGAAGAATCATGTGACACTGAAGACTGAAGTAATGATGCTGATAATCTAGCTTTGGTTCACAGGAATAAAGGAATATATTTTAAAATAAGTTGTAGTGGTATGTCACAATATTACCTTTCTTTGTCAAATAATATATTTTACACTATATTTTACTATATACTATACATACTCTATATTTTTGATCAAATAAATGCAGCCTTGGTGTGCATAAGAGGCTCCTTTTAAAAAACACTAAATCATACTAACCCTTTTAAAGGTGGTACATGTATAAATTAACAATAATAAAGATTAATAAATGCTGTAAATGTATTTTTCATTGTTATTTCATGTTAGTTATTGCATTACCCAGTGTTATCATACAAATTGTTAAGTGATTTAGCAAAATGTCCATGCTGCTCTTTTCCATTTAATAAAAGTTGAAAGGGATCATTGGAATCATAAAAGTGGTCCACATGACACTTAAGTGTTTTTGTGGCCACGTGATAGCCTTGTATGAAGAACAGATCCAAATTTTATCTTGAGGGAAATGTCATTTTTAAACCATCTCTAGGTGCCCTGTTCAAAGTCACAACGCTCAGACAGTTCATGTGAGGTCTGAAAATGCAACCTTTCAGACAGCAGCCCAGATCCTGACACATCCACATCACACAAAGTTATTAATTAGGATTTTTTTAATATCCTCTAGCATCAGAGGAGACAGTTTGGCAGGTCATGGTAAGGATATCCTTGAGGAGGGATACCACAGATTGAATTCTGTACATGGCTGCCATCCAAAGGATATGAGACTTCTTTTTCATTCAGATTTATGCTTCCACACAGAAACGGAAATTGCCGCTCTCAAGAGCTTCAAAAAGATCACTCATATCAAAGTTATGAAGCAAATACCATGTTGAGATGTCAAACATACTTTTAAGGAATGCTCGTCTGACAGAAACTTCCATTTTAAGACAGCTTAGAATCCTAATGGGACAAAATCAGCATTGTAGCTTTTGCTTTTATTGGCTGCACCACATGTGGCGTCACTAAACGTTTTTCTTTAAAATCCAAGCTCTTTACGTAGCCATATAGTGATTTGTTTTGACTGTCCGATTCGATCAAGAGAAAGAAAATCTTGGCTTTCATCCTGACGTTACATTGTTCTCGATTAGTTTCCTGCTCTTGTGTCACCACAGGCAAAAGCCGGCCACGAGCAAAAACTTCCTGTTTTAAGACATAATCCATCAGATACATTGAAACTACGGCAGGTATTTACAGAAAACTAAATGTTGCTGAAACTAGTGCAGGTGCTGTGTTTAAAACAGGGAATTCAAGATATAGGATAACATGCAAACGCAGACTGACTGTTGAGTTTTCTCTCGCTGAGACACAACAGTCTTTTGTAGATGAGCTTTATTCTCCTTTTATGATTTCTGTGATCTGTTCACTCCGCAACCGAATACAATAACTGGTTGAATGAGTGCTAGTCATGCATGACAGGTTGTGTGGTAATGGATAGAGCCACTGTTGGAGCATGTGAGGGTTTAGATGCTGTGTGTGTGTGTGTGTGTGTTTGTTGGGGCACAATGTGCATTTTTCAGCAAGCCTTCTGTTTCCACATCTCAAGCCACTCAGGACAGACCTTCACCACCAGCAGACCAAATGGAAACTTCCTGTCTGAGATTTTCCACCATTTGAGCCTAATATAGAACGCCCTGGCAAACCAGATACGATTGTTTTTGGAGAAATCTATCTGATTGGACGACCCGCCACTGCCATTTGTTCGTCAGAAAAGTTAAACTTGTATAATTAGATGTTAAAATCCTTCCCCTGTTCCAGTTTAATACGCACACAAGTACAACCTTATTATTAAAATTATTTTCAGTTTTATAATATCAGATATCAGCATGCCTATATTAACATATTAGGGAGTTTATTAGTACTTATCCTACATAAACATCCAAACTTAATAACTACCTTACTATTAATAACAGCAAATTAGAAGTTTATTGAGACATAAGTCATAGTCAATGGTTTGTTAATGACATAAATGAGAATTGGACCTTAAAAAAAAATATTCTCAAAGTAAACTAACTCTTTAACCCTTTAACTCTTTAACACAAATCAGCCAGTCAAACAAAATGTCAATTTTTCAATTTTATTGATTTTTTATTCAAATAAAATAAAATATGGGTCCGCTCACAAAAAAAGCTGTATTTTTGTGTGTTTTCTTTCATTCCGCATTAATTTTCATTGTATAGAAAAGAGCAGCTTAGACAGAGGTTTGGAACAACGTAACGTTGAGCTGTGTGAATCTTTCATGAGAACATTTCCTCTAGAAAGCACTTCAGACTCTTGTGATGAGGAGAGCACTAAGTTCAAGCCAACTCAATCTTATGAGAAAAAAATGTATATTTTATAAGCTGATTTCATATGAATTTCTGTGATGAACACTTACAAAATGCAAGTGTGTGCTGCTTCAAGCAGTGTGCTGTAGATAGACACTGTGCTGTGTGCAGGTTCTCGAGTCTCGCATGTGTTTGTGTTTATTTGGGGTAACAGGGTTTGATGAAAGAGCCCCAGGCCAGGAGGAAGAGGTTTAATGAGTGGGGTAGAGAACACAGTGACGGATGATCTCATTTATTTGTGTGTTTGAAGCACTGGTCACTTCCTTCCTAAAGGCTGAACATCCTGGCCTTCAGGAAGGCTTCTCTCTCTCTCTCTTTCTCTTTCTTTCTCGCTCCCCACAGTTTCTTGGACCTATAGTTCTCGTGCACACAAGTGGTCGCATTTATAATGTGATGTCTTTATTTCTCGGTTACAGAGAATTTAAACTCTCCCAGTTGCACACATACCACAAAGCAGCCAACACTGTTATTTCCGCCCATGCCAAATTGACTCCTCCTTTCCTCTCATACACTACCAGCAGTGTGCCGAGAGGATCTGCTCAGTCTCAACAAATCAGCCTGAAAGGAATTCCCCCAATACTCCCAAACATGGAAAGACTGACAGTTGGACTTTAAACTGTAGCATTGTGTGACTATTCTATCCAGACACTGTGCAAGTCAATGGCTGTGATTAAAAAGATATGCATGCGGGAGGTGTACACAATCGCGATCGTGATTCACAAAAATCAAAACAGCAGATGATAGCCATTAACATCCATAGAATTTTTTATTATGTCAATCGTTTCTTCTAAATGGAGAATCAATGAAAGCATCTCAGTTAAAATCTTCTATAGGAGTGTCAACCATTAATAAAAGATTTCAACAATGACCACATTGTGACATTTTTGATTAATAAAGGAATTTTATATTAATACTCTGATTATGGATGCATTCTGTTAAAGTGATGTTGCTGTAAACTGAAATCTTTTTCTAGAAATCTAGAAAGTTATTGGCATATGATTATATAATCAGATATCTGTGTAATATTAAGCCTTATCGAGAAAATCTACTGTCAGTGAAATGATGAGATATTAAAAATGAAGGCATTTTTTAAAAAAATGGTAAGAGGGGGAGATAGATTTGTGACTTTAAATTACCGTACAGTGAATAACATTAATTTTGAAATAAAATGGCAAGAGAGAACATTTCCAATATTCTTCTAAGTACTTTTAAAAGAAAATTAAAACCTCACGGTAAAGCGGGTAAACTCTGCACCACCAGAATTGCCAATTATTTGGATAGTCCACTTTAGACATTCTACTAACAGTAAATAACTTTGCAACTTCATGTCAACTAGCAGTCATTAGAGTATTAGTAGACTGTCTGCTTAATAACGTCTAACACTTTATTTTGATGGGTTCACTACATACTGACTGTACGAAACTTTACGCTAAGAAAGTACATGTCAACTTATTCTACTAACCCTAAACCTACCCTATCAGTCTACTCTGAGAGTTAGTAGACATGTAGTTGTGAATTAATGAAAATTCATTGACATGTACTGTAGTTACAAAGTTACTTATAGTTAGTAGAATATCTAAAGTGGACTATCAAAATAAAGTTCAACCAAATGAATCAATACGAATACATCAAAAAGGTTTTGTAGTTTTTTTGGCCAAACAGAAAATGTTCAGCCAATGCTTTGTGTCAGGCTGGATGGATGATGTCTTTGTGAATGGAATATGAGAAAGCATATCTTCCAAATCTGCAAAAATATGCACATTATTAGTCGTTATTTATCAAATAAAACAGCTGAGCGCTACACAAGAACAACCTCAGAATAATGTGATATTTCTCTGGGTGTGTGTTGTTGTGTAACTAGAGCTCATCTTCGGTCTGTCTATCAGTGCATAAAGTGCAGATTCAGTCTTTTTTTTTAATCTTTTTATAGCTCGCCAATTACGAAGCTGACAACAGCAGGGGAGCTGCTCAAGCTTGGTGCATGATTCTGGACAACTTCTGAAAGAGATTAGGAGTCTAAAAATAAAGCTCATCATCGAGGAAGAGAGAGAGCCAGGTGACTGCGCTGCTACTGCACTGCTGCCAGAATGACATAACCAACATAGAGCAGCACGCTCAGCTTCTGCCTTGATTTGTCAAGCCAGCATGACTATTAACCATACTTCAGCAGAAATATACAATCAATATGAAATCAGAATTATTTCTGGCTGTCATTCCAAAGGTGAAAACTTTCAAAATCTTCTAAAACTCTATGCCATAATGCTGTGGGTGTCGTAGGCAAAGCTATGCAGAAACCTGATGCTTCGTCCCAATTCGCATACTATCTGTCCTAAATATTAAAAATAGAATTAAGGGCTGTTCACACAGAATGCATACGTGTGTCTAAAAAATGTTTTTTTAAAAAGTGCAGTGCAGAATAAAAACAGTTGCCAACTTGCAACTGCAAACTTAAGTTCACAACGCTTTTATTTTTTTCTTTTTTAAAACGGTTTGAAAGTCTCTTTACATCCTAACAGCAATCACTAAATTTAGTGGCCTAAATATTTTCATCTGTATTTATATAGTCAGTGTGTTTCATTGCGCTATTGCAGACCGAGCAAGAATAGAATGTGTTATTATTGAAATATTATGTGCTTTGCTATTGTAAAGTTTTATCACCAGTGAATGAAACATGAGGTAATCTAAAAGTGTTGCATTCAAACTTGCACTAATGTTGTCTCTCATCGTGCCACTGCTTAGCCTCTGCTCTTCTCTGGAGATCTTATGCTTTTTTGCTATTGTTGTTCTCTCCGAAATCGCCTTCCTTCACCTTCAACATGACACAGAATCTTAAAAAAGTGCTCATGTGAGAAATGCTTCAGAAGATGCAAGCACAACGGCCCCTTAGTATGTCCCATACTCTAAAGGCTCATAATCCATTGCGTTTTGGACACAGATTCGATTCGAACTACAAACACAAATAAAAAAAGTGTTAAAAACTACAAAAAGTTGCATGCATACAGTTCCATGCTGATAATACTTAGATGTTTAAATCCCTAACCGCAACTATGAGCAATAGTAATAGTTATGCGAGCACTAATAATATCATGACCATCCAATAGCAAACCAACGATAAGCTGCTGGATGAAATCAAGTCCCACCCTACATTATTTCCAGCTGTACAATCTGCCTCTCTCACATTACCGAAGTAAAATGCATTCTGTGTCATGTTGTCTTTAAAGGAGATGGGGGAGGGTCGGTGGTCTGCGCAGCAGGCCTTACATTCAGCATTCCTTCTCATCAGACGGAAATACTCCACATAGTCACCCATCAGACCCCGTACTCCCGAGCTGCTCCAGACCATTACATTACTGAACGTAGACCGACACTGTGACATGTGACAGTCTGTCACCCCGAACCATTTCATGTGACATTAAAAAACAAACACACACGCGCACACAGGAATACCCTTTGCAGCTGACTCTCTGATCATGTATCAGGGCAGTGGTGGCCAGGACCGGCTCTGTCTCAGTAGGGGGCGGAGCTTCTGTCGCTGCCCATGTTTGCTTAGCATGCCTCAACAGCACACCAGGGTCTTTGCAGCAGAAAGTAAACACTTCAGAGTGACCGACTGCAAACCGTCTACGAAGTGAGCATGCAACACGTGCGTTGTGTTTAAAGTGACAGTTCCCCTGAAAATGAAAACGACTGTCATCCCACAACTGTATGACTTTTAGGTTTTCCAAGGAACACAACAAAGATATCTGCATTTTTCCCAAAAATCTAACTTTTTTAATATGCAGTCCATATGGAGATGAGGCTGTCCATATGTACGCACTATAATACGTAGCCATGCAATAGCTTTGTGTGAGGAGCAGACTTGTCGTATTTATTTAAAGAGTTACTCAATGAGAGATTTCCTCTTCAGTATGCTGTTAACCAATCATTAAATGAATCCAATAAGTCAAATTCATTAATGAATCCTTTATATCAGTTGTAATGGACCTTGAGTTGAGACTCAAAAGAAAAATTCATTTAAAGGAACAGTTCACCCAAAAATGTACTATTAAAAAAAAACTGTACTCCCTCTCAGGGCATCCAAGATGTAGATGCTTTAGTTTCTTCATCAGAACAGACTTGTTCACTAATGGGTCCTGTGCAGTGAATGGGTGCCGCCAGAAAGAAAGATAAACATCACAATAATCCACAAGTAATCTATTAATGTCTTATGAAGTGAAAACAAATCCATCATTAAGGCATCTTTTTGTCGCTTCTAGTCAAAATACGAGTCCATAATTCATATTGTATTTTTCTCCTGTTTAGATGAAAGAACTTTTTCACTAGCGTAAACAACGTAATAGATAAACAACTCGCGTTTTAGCTGGAAGCAATGGTTTTCAGTTAAAAGTGTCTTATGGCTTTTCTCTTTACTGGAGTTGTAGATAATAGTTTGGATTCTTATTCTGTCTGCACCCATTCACTTACATAAATAGGAAAGTCATCCAGGTTAAAGCAACATGACAGAGAGTAAATAATGATAGAATCTTCATTTTTGGATGAACTATGGCTTTAGTCTTCTTCACAGTGATAGAAGAGTGCACACTATTGAAACATGAGAAAGGATCCAAATTCGAATACCAGGCGGTCAATCCAACGCATAATCATCTGCATTCAGAAACCCACATTCTGCCTCTATATCTCATGGTCCACTGCAGCGTGGACTGATTTTATTATCACAAGCAAATTACTCAGTATCATCAGCTGTTTCTCACTATGATCCAGAGGCTGAGGAATCCAGCTCTGAGTCACTGCTGAAACAACCTCCCCTGGTTTTGTAAGACGTGAGGCCTCACGCACCATATTGTTCACTGACCTTTAGCTGCTCACAGTATTGTGCAGACTTACAGTTCTCAACACTCCCCTCCAGAAATAGCCTCATATATATTTAACAATCACTCGGGGGCCTTAAACTGCAGTAACAGGCATGACTCCCTACATAAGTGCCACTCAACACTTCACGCTGTTTAGCTACACCTCAAAGCCACATATAAATGTCACAACACTTCAGTATTTCACATAAAAGACTCCAGTGAACCATAGGAATTTGCATAAATGTACGAATTAACTTTCTGATTTAAACATGACAGGTGGATAGAACAACCCTCATGTTTTTCCAACCTGAACTTGTTTTTTGTTTTTTTCAGGTAAACAAGGACTGAAGTTAAATGGGTTTTAACATAGTTGCTCTGAAAGTTTGCAGGGCCAAATAATCAAATTGATCAATTATTTAGAAATGCAACATCATTGAATAATTCAACACCCTTTTTTCTTTTTGGAGCATCAACAAACAAGTCTCTTAAGTACATGAGCAGAAAGATGTAGATGCTTTAGTTTCTTTATCGGAACAGATTTGGACTCCAGTGAACCATAGGAATTTGCATAAATTTACAAATTAACTTTCTCATTTAACATGACAGGTGCAAAGGATCTTCATGTTTTTCCAACCCCAACTTGAAATGTCTCAGTTTTTTGTCCATACATTGCAAGTCAATGGGCTTTAATGTTTCTGGCTCCCAATGTTCTTCAAAATGTCTTCTTTTATGTTCTATTAAAGAAAGTAAGTCGTGCAAGGTTTTTAATGACATAAGGGAGATTAAACAATGACAGAATTTTCCTTGTATTGGTGGACAATCCCTTTATCTGGAGTTTAAAGGGTTACTCCAACCTAAAATGGAAATGTTGTCATTAATCACTTACCCCCATGTCATTCCAAACC
>JAUMHE010000044.1:3373119-3383650 GCA_032359235.1 Enteromius mattozi | reverse complement strand
ACTTAAATAATGCAATAAACATTCATTAAACAACAGAAGATGTAACATAAAGCCCAAATGTGCATAACTGATAACAAAAACTATTTAAAAAAATTATTATTTAAGTAAAATGTATGTGGAGTGTCACGCAGGGAATTCTGGGAAAATTAGTTTACAGTTTTTGACTGTAAATTATACATTGATTTGTTCTATTTACTTCTAAAACTTTACAATTAACAGCATTTTACTGTAAATTTACATAAAATGTCTGGTTAGATGTTTTACAGTTTTCCTCTGTATAATACGGGAATTTACTGTTAACTTACTGTTAGCCAATTTATTTTTCTCCGTAGCATTTTTACAAGATTTCACTGTTAAAATTACACTTATTTTTTTACAGTGTAATCATCAATGTTGAAAACAGCTCTGTCAATAAATAAGCACATAAAGGAAAACAAAAAGAATTTTGAATAGCGATAGTGTATGTGCTAACAGAACTTTGATTGGTCCTGTATGTGTGGCATATATTTAACTATTTATAGATGCCTGTGCAGTCCTGACAATGGCAAAGCCAGAGATTCAACAGATACACCAAAACCTACAACCCATGCACTTACATAACCTTCAGCACTAGAGTTTTACAGCCTTGCAAGTGCTGGTATTTCCTTGAGGAAATGCAAATCTGGTTTTCCCTGCGGTGCTCCTATGAAAACCCTTTACTGTTTTAGGATACCATTATCTTGCCAATAAATCTCACTGGATGGACTCCACTTGAACACAATCAATTCAAGAAATCTTTTCCTGCACATTTAATCTGTGCATATTTCCTTCTGTTTGTGCAGGTCTGGAGCAGAAGAGCACTCTAGTTTAAAGGCAACAATGAAACTCGTATCAAACAAGCCTATTTAAAGCAGTGTAAAAAGACCGAAAAATAAGTCTTTCTACCTGCTTCTTAAAGTGACAGCTCAGTGTGTAGAGGCTGATGACTCATCCTGCAGTAATAAGAAGCGAGTTTCATTGAAGCGTGACGGTGGAGAGCATCCATCTGTGTGTCACTGGCATGTCCCGCTGAAGAGCTTGGCCTGAGCTGTCTGTGCCAGTCATCTCATCACTTGCTGATGATGGAAGTCTGCGCAAGATCACCTCATGACATGTACGCCAGAACAAAGCCAAAGCATCCCAACAATGGGTTCAGCCAAAGCAGCGAATACATGACAAACATCATTAAAGCATCTCTGTCAGGCCACTTTGTATCTCTGGTCCCTGCTTTGGCTCATCAGACAGAGGCAATCATGATGCCAACTGGCCCTCGGAGCACATACGCTCTGATCAGCAGACAACAAGCGTCCCAGGGCAACACTGCAGCACATACTGAGATACTGTTACACATGCGCTCGTCATTGTTCTCTAAATAGATGTACAATATGCTACATCATAACTTTTGGCATAAATGACAATGTCTTGAAAAGCTATGCATCATTCTCACATACAGTGCCATTCAAAAGTTTGGGGTCGGTCAAGTTGTTGTTTTTAAGAAGTGAATACTTCTATTCATAAAGGATAACAATTTAGTAATAATTCATAAAAAATAAGTTCTTTTAAGCATTTAAAAATACAGTCAAAACTGCTTAAAATAATTGGTTTGTATGTTTTTTTTTTTATTAAAATCTATATTAATGCATTCTTTTACTGTGAAAGCAATTTCCGTCATTTTCAGCATCACTTTTACTAGTAAATTAAATGTTAACTGTCTTAACAAACTAAATAATTAAATAACACTTCAAATATATATTTTTACAAGGGTAGTTTCCCTCATGTTAAGTAGTTCTTATCATGCTGATGTATGTTCAAATGTTCGTTTTCTAAAAAGTTTGATTTAAACTAGTTATTTGAAACTATAAAAACGGGGTGTGATGTCATGATTGTGAGCTTGTGAGAGTTTGGGCGGGACTTTTATTCCACGGCTCCACTTCACGAGCTCTACTGCGCAGACTCTGGCTCCAAATGACGTCATTTTTGCAAGATGTCAGCAGCCATATTGAGACCGTTTTGGCTTCACTTTCTGTAGTGGAAGGAAGTGGAGTCGCGTCTTCCAATTTTTTTACAGTCTATGGTATAAGATCAGAGACCCTGGGCATCTTTCTTGGTGTTTTAGAAAAGCCTCTTTAATGTCTTTTTTTAAAGATCATCTCTTTAAGTTATAATTGTCTGCCATCTTTGGTGTCTTAAGGGTTGCTCCGCAGGTGCAGGTGCAGGTGCAATAACTGCTTATGGTTCATTAAACAAGCATGAAAAACATGTTTTGTTTTTTTTTAAAGAATTATTTTTAAGATACATTCCCAAGATGGACACCTTTAATCTTTTCTTCTAAGGCATTTTTGTCGCTTAAATATCTTAATTTCACTAATTCCTAGTCCTGGCTTCAGTTAAGCGCTGTTTGTAAAACCGGGCCATTATATTGAAAAAAAGTTTCTTTTTTGCTGAGTTTACATAGGAAGTGGTACATGATGACACCTGTGACGTCAGCTGACTGCTAGAATGCTCAAATGAATGCATGCTTGGTGAAGAAAAATGTCTACAATAAAATAAATACAAAATTTAAAAACATAAACATGTCACTGATTCCTAACTGAGTTAAAAACGCTATGCAGATTGATTATAAAGAAGACTGTAGTGCAAATCACAATCTTGAGTGAGATCTTGGAGGTGCAGCTTCTGGCAGATTCCCACAGCACCATAAAAATGAGCCATGAGCGTATTTCACCTTGGAATGTTTATAGCATTCTTGAATTACTTAAACATATTGATTTACACACTGGCAGCCAACAGTGTGCTGCTGTCTATTTCCGCCACCATTACGCACTAGAGCAGTGATGTGTGAGCATGCAGATCTCAGCGGCCTCCAGACCTGTGACCTGCTGGGAGACTTACCTAACCATACAAGCAGGCAACCCTAGTGCATATACACACACTCAAACACATAAATCAGCCTTAAGTCGGGACCACTAATTAGACACTGATGAATTGGGTTTGGAGCAAGGATGGTCTGCTGCTTATGCAATGGTCACTTTGTAAGCACTGACAAGTTAAAGCTGTTGTTTATGTTTTGCAGTGCTAAATTTGACTGGAAGGCTCTCTGAAATGATGACTGTACATGAGGAACAGTTCACTCGATGTGAAATTTACTTCAGGCCATCCAAGATGTAGATGAATTGGAGAAATTTAGCATTAGGTCACTTCCTTATCAATGGATCCTCTGCAGTGGATGGGTGCCGTCAGAATTAGAGTCTGAACAGCTGATAAAAACATCACAATAATGAATAATTTAAGAAATCCACAAGCTGCGTGTTTGCAATAAATCAATGTTTTTAACTTCAATCGCTGCTTACAGCTAAAATAAAGGCTCTCTATTTATAATGCTTCTCTTCCAATGAAAACACAACCTATCTCTAAATTAAGAGAGAAATATGCGCAGATCAAACCTCATTTACAATTCGGGGGGGGGGGGGTCTAAAATTGTTCGAAACAAATAGGTCAGAGGATTTTGATGTGAAAGGACAACGCACCCTCAAAAAATAAAGGTACAAAAGCTGTCACTGGGGCGGTACCTTTTCAAAAGGTACATGTTTGTATCTAAAGGGTCCATTTTAGTACCATAAGTGTACATATTTGAACCTAATAAGGACAAAAGTGCACCTTTTGAAAAGGTACCGCCCCAGTAACAGCTTTTGCACCTTTATTTCTAAAAGAGCAGGGGATATTTTAATGGAGGAAGTGTTGTTATGGATTATGGAATTGTATTTAAATGATAGTTTAAACTTCTTAAGGATGTATTTATTTCTTACAAACACGCTAAATGATAGACTGTCGAGTCGTGTGGATAACTTGTTGATTATTGTGTTTTTATCAGAGACTCATTCTGATGGCACCCATTCACTGCAGAGGATCCACTGCTGACAAAGTGATGTAATGCAAAATTTCCCCAAACCTAATCTGATGAAGAAACTCATCTACATCTTGGATGACCTGAGGGTGAGTACATTTTTAGCTCAGTTTCATTTTTGGGTGAACTGTTCCTTTAAAAAAAAAAATTCTTTTTTGAACTATTAAGTGTTAAAGTTCTTGAAAAAAAAGCCAGAATTTGAGCAGTAGTACTAGTGATACTTAGCAAATACCACTAATACCACTGCACTCTGCTCTGTCTTACCTAAGCACAGTAACATATTGCAAGCACTTCAAAGACTTTGGAGGGGCTTTAGAGGAGTCAGATGGGAGGCCTGGGACAGACTTTTGTCCATCCTGTCGTCTGTTCTTCAGTCTCACCGAACTTTACAGCTGGTGGTTGAGTCCTCCGGGAGCGTCCACAGGCGAGCAGCCAGGTGTTCAGGAGTCGGCTTGCTGCGACTGATGACAGACACGCTGGGACCGTGGAGAGTGGCTCAGTTAGTGCCTGAATCTGTAAGTCCCATTAAAGCCACTGCATATCACACTGCCCCTTTAAAGTCATGCCAGCTCTCAACATTGGCTTGAATAACCTTTTAGAAAAATGTGTAGGCTATACATCTGAGATCTCAGCCATAGAAAGCAACAGAAATGATGCAGTCAAACTCGAGGATTGTTGCTGAAACATTCCCTATGAAAACAATCACAAGCAAATCGTGGTTTCCCTAAAACCAGAGACAAAATGTTGGATGAAAATAATGTTATTTAAGCCATATTGACTAACCTTAAACCAGACCCTCAAAATCTGATCGGTTGATATCCCCGTGTGGTTCTCCGAGAGATGTTTCTGAGCATTTTCTCACCACAAACACTCACTCCCTCTGAGATCTCACAAATCTCCGGCATTCTTGAGGAACAGAGAGTATGAAAGGTATTTCTTAAAGAATGAACTAAACCACAACTATTTTAGAATAATATTCCAGTTTTAAATGATAAATCAAAAATATCTGCATATTTAGACTAAATCTTACTTGTTACGTTCAATAGCGCGCCTTATTTCAACTGAGGATCAATCTTTTATCCTACATACAGGTTACTGGCCCTTTAAAACAGTATCCCAGAATACTTTGCGTTTGCCAAAGATAAACAAACCCGGGCTACTGAAACTGAAGCTAAAGTGTGAACTAGCAGGTGCTACTCAGTGTTCAATATACAACTAAATAGAAGACAAACAGCGCATGCTTTTAAATGTTTTCTTCCTCAAGACTGCAGTTACACTTATTCAGAATAATCAGCACGAACATGTTACGTTAGCATCTTGCTAAATATCGCTCCGTGAATTCATATTCATGCGACACATGATTATATGACTGTAATCTTATTGCGTGCTTTTTAGACTTACTTACTTTTTTTCTTGCACTGTGAATTATATGCAGAAACGGAGAGAAAGTCAAGAACAAACCGGTTAAGGTTTGGCAAAATATATAGCTGCCTAATGTTCTGTAGTAACGTTATTTATAATGACAACACGGAAAAGAAAGAAATCATTGTTACCTCAGTCCGAGCCTGCCAGCGATCAGACTGATAGTGAACCTCTGAGTCGATGTCAATCTGTCACGAGCTCTGTTGATCATCATCACAGCCCTTATTTCTCAATGAGAGAGTCTGTCAGACTGAGTTACAGCTTCTTCAATCAGCCCTGCACTGATCTGGCAAAGGCCTTTCTCGGCAAGGTAAGATGACTCTTAACTGAATTCAGAAATCAGATCTTCCCAAAGTGTCAGGCATTGTTTCTGTTGACCATATATACAACTGTTAAAATATCAAAATGTCAATATTTTATGTTTTTGTTAAAGCACCAAAATGACTAAACTGCAATAATAAAATATTAGAAAAAAAATAAAAGAAAGTTTAAATAAATGAACAGAACAGGTGTATTTGTAGCAATAGCCAAAAATACAACGTATGGCTCAAAGTGATTGATTTTTCTTTTATGCCAAAAATCATGTTATTCAAAACACATAAAATCAAGATATTTCGTAAATTTCCTACCAATGCGTATGACTAGTTTTTGATTAGTAATATCCATAGCTAACAGCTTAATTTGAACAATTTTTAATTTAAAGTGTTTAGATTCCAGATTTTCAAGTAAATCTCTGCCAAATATTGTCCTATCCTAACAAACCATTCATCAATAGAAAGCTTATTTATTCAGATTTCCTATGAAGTACAAATCTCAGTTTTTAAAAACTGACCCTTATGACTGGTTTTGTGATACAGGGTCACACACACACACATATATATACACACACATACACACTTTCAATCAGAAATATTCAACTCCCTCACCTCAATAGACAATATAGTGATGTTGATGAAAGATAATGCAAATAAACAATATTTATTGATACATATTGGAGTTATTTTGACAACAGAAGTTGACTTAACTTTGAAGTTCAAATGAAAATTGTAAGTCTTGTAACACATGAGCATGTGCAGTATTCTTCAACCCCCAGCTTCAGTACCTTGTGGAGCGCCCTTTAGTTTTTATAACTTCTAACAAGCGTTTTCGATAAGTGCTGACAAGCTTCTTGCACCTCTCGATTGGAATCTTTGCCCATTCTTCACGTGCAAAAGCCTCTAACTCAGTGATGTTTGATGGCTTCCGTGCTGCAACTGCCTTCTTCAAATCCCACCAGAGATTTTCAATTGGATTTAAATCTGGTGACTGAGAAGGCCACTCCAGGACACTCCAGCATCTTTTCCCCAACCAAGCTTTGGTTGATTTGGAGGTGTGCTTGGGATCATTGTCTTGCTGGAAGATCCAGTGCTCACCAAGGTTTAATTTGTCAACAGAAGGCATCACGTGCTTCTTCAAAAGGACCTGGTATTTCTGGGAATCCATGATGCCAGGTACAAAATCAAGATTGCCAGTTCCTGCCGCAGAAAAACAGCCCCACATCATTATTGACCCACCTCCGTGCTTGACCGTGGCGATGGTATTCTTCTGGTCATAAGCCTGACCTTTTGCACGCCAGACATACCGCTGGTCCATATGTCCAAAAAGTTCCAGTTTGGTTTCATCAGTCCATAGAACTGTCTCCCAGAACTCTGTAGTTTTATCCAAATTCCTCCTGGCATATTCTAGTCGACTCCTGATGTTCCTTGAGGTCAAGAGTGGAGTGCGTCTTGGGGTCCGGCCTTGAAGTCCTTGATTATTCAGTGCACGTCTTATAGTTGACACTGAAGCACTTGTACCAGCCTTCATCATGTCATCCTGTAGCTGTCTTGCAGTCACACGGGGGTTTTTCTTAGCTGTCCTGACTAAGTTGCTAAGGGCCCTTGATGAAATTGTGAGCTTTCTTCCACAGCCAGGCAGGTTTGCAGCTGTTCCATAAGTTTTAAACTTCCTTATAATGCTACAATGGTGTCTCTTGGAATGTTAAATCTTTTGGAAATCTTCTTATACCCAAGGCCCTTCAGATGTGGTGAAATAATCTCCTCTCTCAGCTTTTGTGGAAGCTCCTTTGTCTTTCCCATGATTGCAACTCACCTTGAACGCCTTCATGGTCGGGGTTTATATATGCATCACAGCTGAAGCAAATGAAGGATCGTTATAGAGTTCCCAAAGGCTTAATGATGTTTCAGCTTCACTTCAGGCCATAAAAACTGTCAGAAAGCTTTAAAAACAACAATATTATATAGGGGTTGAATAATTGTGACATGACGATCTTAACAAAATATACTGTTACACACAAATACTACATCATACATTTTCTGTGTTGATTTTATGTATCACTAAATTCATTAAGAAGCCATCCAAAGCAGAATCCTGCACTTTGAAAAGATTTTTATTTATAAATCCTTAAAACTCTGTAGGGGTTGAATATTTCTGATTGCAAGTGTATATATATATATATGTATATAAAAGCAAAAGCACATAATTTTTTTACATAAAATTTGATTTTATAAAAAACTCAAATTAATTAAAAAAAGAAAAGAAATAGCTAATTCAGAATATTAAAGGAATTAGTCACCCAAAAATGAAAGTTCAGTCACCAAACAGTTCTCGTTACCCATTGACTTTTTCAGTAGGGAACAATACTATGTTTGTTACAGACCAATATTCCTAAAAGTACTGGCTATGAAAACAGAAGGACAAAAACTCATACATATTATGTTTTATTTATTTATTTATTGGCAGATACTTAATTTTACCCAAATATTACCTTATATATAATCATAGTCAATATTCTTCTAAACAGTTTTGCAATCATTTATAGAAGGACACATATGCAACAATGCAATAAAACGCTTTATTTTTAAAATAGGATTTGAATTAGACACAGAGTTAAAGCCTTAAACATGAGTGTGACTTGGGGATGTAGAGAAGATCATGGGAATTATTTACAGGAATTGTGTTGAAATCATGAAGTAACACCCATAAATGAGTAACACCCCAAACACATACTCACCACTTGGCAAGAAATGTGTGTTTAGAAGCCCAGTACTGACTTAATGGAAGAAAATGTTTCTTTAGTGCCACAAAATAGTTGAAGCTAGTGTAGTAATGCTTATAAAATGCGCCAATGTGATGCTTTTAGATATAAAGTTGTGAATCAGTTTGGCTCCAAGGCTGCCTGTTTTGAATGTAGCCAGCATATCAGCTGTGTTACACTGATTTATTCAGCAGTGTGAACACGTGAAATACTGCCTGAATGGTTAAACGCAGGAAGTCTTTGAATCCAGAGCACAGAACAGACTCGGACGGACACACAGAGCCCTAATTTGCATTTTAATGAGGTTTAAAATGGAAAGAAGGCTGCTAAAAACATCAAGGCTGTACTGAAACACCAGAAAATTAGCCACACTGTTACGTGACGGTGCAGAGTTTCAGTTAACCGGCATAAAATATGCCCTCGTTTGTTTTCAGTTTACCGGTGTGTAAATAGTGAGGGTGTAATGAGAAGCACGAAAAGCCATTATCATGTTTGAAGGGCATCCGGTCTGACTCATAATAGGTTGTTTGGTGTGACCAAGGACTCGTCCAGCGTGACAGTCTGCAGCCAGCCAGGAGAAGGTGACACTTGTGGCTTTCACACTCTGCTGAGCTCATTACACAAACACGGCTCACAGCAGCCTTGTGTTCGCTCAAGCTCCCTGCACGACTGGCTGTAGCATCTTTTAGCGCCTTTTAAGCAGCCGTTTAATGGATAAGTGGACCAGATGAACCCACTTTGAATAAACAAAGACTTTAGAGCCTGGATGGGACCCATTTGCATTCTGCTCTGTTAATGGGACACCAGATATACGGCAGCTGTATCTTCTTCATTTCAGCCATAAATAATGTTGAGTGGTATTCAAGATTTTTACATTTGAAATAAATGTTGGTGGTGCTTGTCTGTGCTAATGCTGTTGCAAAGACACTCTGCGTTCTGAGGTATTTTAGCACATTGTGTTAGTGGTTTCTAGGGTGGTTGGTTAGCTAGTTGAAAACGCCCAGTAAGTTCTTTATTAAATATATTCACTTTGCCTTAATGTTGATTCAATATGGTTTTGAATATTTTATTTGATGACTAAAATAATATTTACATATACAAGCACACATACATATAACTGGGATTCTGAAAATGTTAGGATGTTTTTTAAAATTGCAAAAATGAAAACTAAAAGAATTTCAAACCACATGAGCCAATATTTTATTCACAATAGAATATAGATAACATATTTGGGGCCTGCTACAGGTCTCAAAATAGTTGAGATGGGGGCATGGTGTAGCATCTACTCTTCTTTTCAAAACAGTTTGAAGACGTCTGGGCATCGTGTTTCTGAAGTTCTGGTGTTGAAATTTGGTCCCATTCTCGTCCGATATAGGTTTTCAGCTGCTGAATAGTTTGTTGTCATCTTTGACATATTTTTCATTTAATGATGCACTGATGTTGTCTAAAGCTGAAAGATCTGGACTGCAGGGAGGATAATTCAGCACCGGACTCTTCTGCTTTGAAGTCATGCTGTTGTAATCACTGCAGTATGTGGTTTAGCTGAAATACACAAGGTCTTCCCTGAAATATACGTTGTCTAAAACCTTCATATACCTTACAGCATTCATAGTGCCTTCCAAAACATGCAAGCTGCCCATAGCGTATGCACTTATGCACTTGCATACCATCAGAGATGCTGGAAGGTCTCCCTCGTCTTTAATATGGACTCGTCTGACCATAGAAAACTTTTCTTAAAACAGTCCATTGAGCCTTGGCCCACAGGACACCACTGCACCTCTGGACCATGTTCACATATGGCTTCTTTTTTGCATGATAGAGCTTTAGTTGTCATCTGCAGATGTCACTGTGGATTGTGTTTACCGACAGTGGTTTCTGGAAGTATTCCTGAGCCCATTTATGTCAATGACAGAATCATGCTGATGAGAGATCCAGTGACGTCTGAGGCCCAAAGACCATGGGCATCCAACAAAGAACTTCAGCCTTGTCCCTTATTCACAGAGATTTCACCAGTTTCTCTGAATCTTTTGATAATGTAGATAATGAGATTAGCAAAGCCTTTGTAATTTTACGTTTAGGAACTTTGTTTTTAAAGTATTCCCCAATCATTT
>JAUMHE010000044.1:3341507-3373019 GCA_032359235.1 Enteromius mattozi | reverse complement strand
GAAACCAGACTTAGTTGGGGCCAGTTCTCCTCTGGCCGGACGCCCAGCACCTAATCTCCAGTTCAATTTTAAGTGCAATTTTAAGTGCATGTCAGATTGTGCAAAGGACTTATTGTGTGTGTGTGTTTGTGTACATTTGGTTCCGGTGATCTGTCCACAGAGCTCATCTACACTACACTACATCTACACTACACATGTCACACAAATAAAGGTACTTCGTAGAAGAACCTTTTTGTCTAAATGGTTCATAAAGAATCTTTGACATCAGAAGAAACTTTCTGTTTCACAAAAGGTTCTTTATTATTAAAAATGTAAAATATGATTATTAAAAAGAGATACTCTGACTGAATGGTTCTTCTATGGCATCACAAAGTGTTGCGTTGAAAATCAGTAGCACATCTTTACTCCTTTACCACAGGATTTGAGATCATTAGCAAGTACCACTAGCTACTGACATTTGCGTTCTGATGATTCTCATTCAGTATAATTTATCGACACATTTGCACCACCTGCTGGATGTAAGATGCTGGTACAACCCCAGGGTGTGGGGAGTTTTGGAAAGAGTGTGACATCTGGTTTATGTGTTTATTAGGTGTTGGTGAGGAAGCTAACCGATGGCACTGAGCTCAGAGGAAGGGTTGTGGAAACCGAAGCATATCTGGGTGGAGAGGACAAAGCGTCCCACTCAGCAGGAGGAAAACGCACAGAGAGAAACACCGCCATGTTCATGAAGCCTGGGACCATCTACGTCTATCCCATCTACGGCATCTACCTCTGCATGAACGTCTCCAGCCAAGGTGAGTCTCCCAAAACCGCTGTAATTGACCACACGAACACGTATATTAGGAATAGCGCCTCACAGGAGCCGGAAGGCTGTAACCACAGATCCCTCACCGCTAGTTATGCAAGAAACAAGTGTTTTGTTTTGCTTCTCTCCAACTGTTTCTCATTATAGGTCAGTTTGGCACATTACATAAACCTAGAGAAAGGTTGGAGCGAACGCACACAGACACAAGCCAACAGGAAGGAGACGGCCTGGAGCCTCGCTAACTACTCTACTATATGTGTGTGCAGGGGAGGGGGCGGCGGTGCTGTTGCGCTCGCTGGAGCCTCTGAGTGGCCAGGACGTCATGAGGGGCCTGCGAGCAGCCAAACGCAAGGCGGGAGCCAGAATCCTTAAGGAGAAAGAGCTCTGCAATGGCCCATCCAAGCTGTGCCAAGCACTAGATATACAGCGCTGCTTCGACCGCAGAGATCTGGTCACCGATAGTGAGGTGTGGCTTGAGAGGGACCAAGAGCCAGAGACTGGAGAGGTGGTGTCAGCGCCCCGGATAGGAGTCGAGTCTCATGGCGAATGGGCAACCAAGCCGCTTCGCTTCTACTTGAGAGGACGCCCGTGTGTGAGCGTGCTGAACAGAGACGCAGAGCGCCAGATACAATCCTCTACAGATCTTCATAACACTGAGACGGACAGGACAGTCTGATCAAATTTTGTTGATGAAGTCACTCTTTTAAAGGTTTGTTTGCTCAAAAATGAATAATTTATTTACTATCGTGTCACTTTAAATTTAAGGTTATTCTGTTTAAAGGGTTAGTTCACCCCAAAATGAAAATTCTGTCATTAATTGCTCACCCTCATGTCCTTCCAAACCCGTAAGACATTCGTTCATCTTCTGAACACAAATTAAGACATTTTTGATGATATCAGAGAGTCATCTGTCCCTCCATAGACTGCAACACAACTGAAGTGTTCCCAGATCCAGAAACAGTCCATGTGACATCAGTGGCTCAACTTCAATTTTGCGACGCTACAAGAATACTTTTTTGCGCAAAGAAAACAAAAATAACAATTTACTCAACCATTCTTCTCCCCGGTGTTACGTCTTCCACCATTTTTGGGAGTGTCACAACACATACGCACACTTTCAACTAGGTTACGCCAAATACGTTAAAGCTTGCGTATGCGTTGTGTTGTGATACTCTCTAAAATGTCGGAAGATGCAACTTCAGGCAGAAGAACAGTTGACTAAATGATGTTATTTATGTTTTCTTTGCACAAAAGAAGTATTCTCCTAGTGTCGCTAAACTGAATTTGTTTCACTGATGTCACATGGACTTTTTTACTGGTGTTTTTACTACGTTTCTGGATCTGGGATCATTTCAGTTGTATTGCTGTCTATGGAGGGACAGAGGGGCTCTCTGACATCTTAATTTGTGTTCCGAAGATGAACGAAGGTCTTACGGGTTTGAAACAACATGAGGGTGAATAATTAATGACAGAATTTTCATTTTTGGGTGAACTAACCCTTTAACACCAGAGGAGATGTTAAGGAGAAAGTCCAAGCTGCTCTTATCAATATAATTCAAGTGAATGCTGACCAGGTAAAAGAAAAAAGATTCTTCTAACGCAGCAAAAAAATTCAATTTAAGTCATTATTGACAAATAATCATCTCACCTTTACTCACAAAGCCTTCCAATTTAGAAGAATATAGCACACACATCTGTTACTGTGCTCATTTCGTCAATTTGGAGCTTGAAAGCCCCTGGTGATTAATCACTTTCACTGCATTGAGAACAAAAAGAGCAGCAAAATTGCCGGAAGAAAGTCACACAGGTGTGGAACGACATAAGAATGGGTAAATAATGATAATTGTAATTTTTGAGTCAACCTTTCAAATTTGAGTCTTGTAAGAGCATGTTTCTTTATAGCATATTCTTGTTATTCCTGGTGCTTATTGATTTTACAGATGTTTGGAAAACCATTTGCACTTCGAGGCAATTACAACCCCCTTTTCTCGTTCTCTGTTTCTCCACACTTAATCTTCATGGCACGCAGTGTTTTGGTCTGGAATTACCATCATGGCATGTGTTTTGGGTCTTGTTTGCTTGAGGAGATGATTTATGACACCAGGGAGCGAGATGCTTGGGTGGAATACTCAAGCGATCCTTTTTATGCCTGCCCAAGGATGAATCAAACATCACGACCCCTGAATCGTTTATTAAAATAAACCTCATACAAGGTAAAATCATGACAACATAAAAATCTTTGGTCAATACAGCTATATACAGTAGATTATGTGAGTCTCACTTCCTAATCCACTTATGAAACAGAGCAGGTTGCAAGCATTTCTTTTTTAAGCCACTGATGAAAGCAAACACGTCACACCATCCTCAGACTGACAGTAAGTCGAATGTTTTAGTCTGGTGGAGACTGGAACAGAGAGATGATGGGGTCCTCATGGTTGGTTATCACTAAGACGCTGCGAAACTTATCGAATAAGGTTTTCAGCTGCGAGCGACGCATGTTCTCGTTGTACATGATCTCTTCCAAGTGATGATGGCCTCTGAAATAATGCAGCAGCCTAAAGAAAGACAACAAGACGCTAATTTACACGCACCCAAATGATCTGTTTATCAGACTAAAAAGCCTTCATCTAAACACTCAACTGATCTGAGCTCAATCCGAATGAAATTTCCAAAGGATTTTCAATTGGAGTATTGAAAAGAATTAGCATGTAAACACTTGAATCTGACTATTTTCTCAATCAGATTCAAAAATACCTTGTGCACATGCACAGGCTGTTACATGTATATTTTAATACATCTTATGAGCGTGCCTATGTTTATTTAGGTATGTCCCTTTGGTATACATTTATTCTGCTTGTATGCATCATGTCTTAAAGGGATAGTTCACCCAAAAATTGAAATTTTGTCATTAATTACCAGTGTTGGGCAGTAACGCGTTACTGTAATTTAATTACTTTTTTAGTAACAGAGTAATTTAACGCATTATATGGGAGAATAAAATGATAAATGCAGCCCCTTTCTCAAACTGCACGCAGCAGCCGCTTGCTTTAGTTAAAAATAACAGTGTTTTGTGAATGATGATGCTTTAGTAGCAAATATTTATCGGGAGGGTGTATGCTGGATTTTCATAAATTTCACAGAGAAAAAAGTAATGTAACTAATTACTTTTGAAATAAAGTAACCAGAACAGTAACGTGATTACTTTTAAAAGGAGTAATCAGTCATTTGATTACATTTTCAGAGTAACTTGCCCAACACTGTTAATTATTCATCCTCATTTTGTTCCAACCCCAATGAGACCTTCGTTCCTGTTTGGGACACAAATAAAGAAAATTTTGATGAAATCTGAGAGCTTTCTGACCCTGCATGAATAATGTTGTTATTTTTATTTTCTCATAGCTTCAGGAAATTATGGTTTAACCACTGATGTCACGTGGACTATGACTATGTTGAATGTTTTAAGTTACGTTGCTATCTATGCAGGGTCAGAAAGCTCTTGGATATCAACAAAAATACCTTAACTTGTACACCAAAGATGAAGAACAATATGAGTAATTTTAAGTAATTGACAGCAGAATTTTTGGGTGAACCATGGTCAGTGGATGAGACTAAATATTTGCTAAAAAACTGGACTGAATTCATTCCAATTTAGAATAATTAGTTACCCACTGTTCTGTACAAAACTAGGTCTGAGATCGGAAAAACAAGCTATAAAAGACGCTCCGTCACCTGGCAAACAAGCGCAGGTCCTCTGGGTTCTGTGCTGCTGGGACACGGAGGATGGCCTGCCGCTCATGTTCATTCAGGCTGGCCAGAAGTGTTTCTGTCATTCTTTTATTGAGAGGAGAGTCTCCTCCGGTCTGGAGCTCAGCGCTGGAGTTATCCATACTGGGACTCGTGAGGGTCATGTCATCGCTACTTGCTACAGAGGGAAAATGAGAGAAACTGCTGAGACTTTGTTTGATCATAAGAGTATCTTGTTAGTGTGGAGTTGCACCTGACAGGGTTACATACTGGGAGAGCCGAAACTCAGGGCGCTGGGCGTGCTCAGACTCCGGCCTGTAACGCGTGTGACTAGTGGTGGCTCCTCCTCCCGCAGACCAGGCTCCTCCTCAATGGGCGGGACCAGCAGACAAACATAAGTGTGGATTTGAAACAGCAGCCGGTGCTGGAGCATCCAGACCACCATCTGAATGAGCTGGGCCTGCTCAGATACACACATAATGGTGTAGTTACAGCATCGACAATCAGGGATAACTGTGACAGTGCCCTTCGCACAAACCCTGGCCCTTACTGAGATGAAATCAAATCCAAATTAATACATGTAATCTCAAACACTACTCAAACGCCACCTTTGTGCTCTCTTTTAATATTCATATACCATTGTTGCATATCACCACCTTGTGGCAGTTGCACAGAACTTTCAAACGGTTTGCAAATCATCCATCATTCCATTTATTCATAAAACAGTGGATGTATGAATATATATCAACATGAAACAAATAGTCCCCAATATATATCTGAAAAAAAAGGTTTTCTAAGACTATTCAATGCAAATAATTATAAAATAATTATTTGAATTATTATTATATACTATATATTTATAAATAATTACTTTTTAATTTATATAATAAAGTGTAATTTATATTTGCTTATTATTCATGTAATTTCACACAATTATTCATTATAATATTCATGAAAGTTTTTACACATGTAAAATTAAGAAAACGATATTTACCTGTATTTATTTAATGCATCACAGCTGGTCATATATGGTTTAGCTGCAGAAGTTAACGCTTAAATTGGATCTTAAATTCTGCACAACTTCATAATGCCCCTGTAATATTTCCATCGGAAATGAATGACTTCCTATCTGTTGTTTGTCATAGATAGGCCTTAGACTTTTACCTCATGCACAGGAGCATCCAGTGGATTCCTGAACTCAGATAGAGACACAGGAAGTGAGAACTTTGCTAACATGGAGGGCAGGTCATGACCTGGAAATTGGAGGGCAAACTGCTCAGCCAGAGGGGAGTAACTGGGGGAGGGAGACACAAAAAGAATGTTTGAAGGATTTTTGAAGGAATTAGTTTTTTTGTTGTTGTTGAAAAAAATTCTGAGAATATTTTACAGTCTGTTCAACCGACAATAAATGTCTATTTACAGTTTTCATTATTTTTTTTAAAGAACATACTTACATGCAGATGTTTGCGTGGGGAGACAGCATATACACGTTGTTCTCACAGAGAGGATAGATAATGATAGCTTTACCCCAGTATACCAAATGTGCAGCTATCTGGAAGACCTGTGGGAAGCAATGTAACATTTTGGATCAGTAATTTTGAACCACTAGGGACCTATGCAAACATTCAAGAGGACTTTATGACAAGTGAAAACAACAACAACAACAAAAAAAGATATTTCTTGTTTTAATTCAACCTCTCAACAAGAACCAAGAATGTCTCATTCTTAGAAAACCTCTATATATAACCTCTATACGCCAGCCTAATTTTTAAGTTATTTGTAGATTTGGACTTCAAGTAATGTGAATTTTTTAAAAATTTAAAACTCCATGTGCATTTTTATAATGATTTTTCTTATTATGCCAAGCTCAAATTTTTTTTTTGATCATTTTTAAAATTCAATACTATTAATTGTAATCCAGTAAACCATGAATGGATTGTAAATTTTACTCCAAAAGGTAAATTCAAATCATTCATTGTTCAAAAATAAATAAATAGAAATAAGAGTGGAACTAAAGGGGGGGGGAAATACATCGGTGATAAAACTTATGAAATTTACCAAAAAAAAGAAGAAAAAAAAGTGCTGGGCACTGAGAATAACTAATTTAGATTAAAAATAGTTTAGTAAAAAAAATAGTCTCTATCCAAAACATTTATGGAATAATGTTATTACAACAGAAGTTTTCTGTGTTGTGTGTCCACTAGGTGGCAGTATAACACTGATTATAAAAAAGCAAATGCTCTGGGGTGTGTTTCCCAAAGGCATTGTAAACCTAGATGATCATAGCTCCATTGGTTTCAATGAGTCTACAAACGATGCACTTAAGCTTATGATGCTTTTCTTTTTACTCCCTAATCCTCTGGGTGTCAGAGGAAATCTACAGCAATGGAACATTTCTATGCATCAAACATTAAGGAGGACAAGGCTTTGACCTGTAGGAGAGCCAGGTCAGCATCCTGAGCCAGCTGCTGCAGGTTCTTGACGGCTGAGCAGGTTTTGATGAGCCGCACCAGAGCAGGAGAGCAGTCCAGAGGGAGCTGAGCTAGCAAGGCCTTCTCATTGTCCAGGAGCAGCAGTGCGTGATACGGCCTGCAGGGGGCACAGCATCACAACAGTTCAAATCATACTCTGGTCTTGATAACAAGTGCACTTGATCATGCAGAAAAGCAGGAGAGACTATGGCTGTGTTCAGAATGTCATATAACCACACTGGTTACAAAATCATACCTGCTGAAGTAAACAGTCTACAGACTGTGCACAAAGAATAGATAAGCTGCTACAATTTTTGCCAAAAATTATTTTTATTTTCCAGAAAACAACTGGATGCAACTTGCTGTATTAAATGCAGCTTGCTAAATGAGCTGGATGAAAGCTGTAACTCACCGAATGGCCTTTAGGCTGTGCTCAAGAGCTTCTGGTGGGATGTGTTTCCCCCCTACACGGTGGATTTTGTGTGGCAGGCAGAAACTGACCTCAAGCCAGTTATTAATGTGAAGCCGAACAACTCCAGTTGTGCAGAGGCTGAAAACAATACATAATATCATCATGACACAAATGACACGAGCTGTTTTTCAGGACATAAGGTGTGCAATATATGTAATATATACGATAATCATAATTGTTGTTTTAATTATGTGGAAGCTGGCTTTATCAAAAATATCACTCAAATATGCAAAAACAGACAAAATATGACTTTTAAAATGGTTCTGATGCAACATTTTTGAATGATTCAATCATCCATTCATTAATAGTTACTTTGTTCCTGAATAAATCTCTTCAAATTAATGTATTACCCAGTAATCATTTAAAATACCATTTTTTAAAACACCCATTTATTATTTCAATATTCCAAATATTATTTTTCAAACATTAATCTCAAAGCATTATTCATGCAATTGTAAGTGCAGTATAAATACATCTAAATGTGAATTTAATTTGATTGGTATTAGTCTGTAGTGCTTTATTATTACAAGTAATAAAAATTAATTGATTAATTATAAGAATTTAATATGAAAGAGGATGAACGAATCTAACAATGTTAAGAAAAAAGTAAAACGTCCCCTGGAAATTATTTATGTGGCAAATATTAACTAATGAAAAAGTTCATTTTTGTCGCTGCTGCCACACAGAATATGAAGAATATGAAAAGCCAAGGCACAAACGCAAAAGGAAATTCAGCAAAATATCATCTAATTATTGTTTTTGATAAAATCACTATATATTTTTTGGTAAACATCACAATCCTAACGGAACATGTTCCTGTTGATCAATTACAACCCTAACTAACCTATTCCCTACTCTGTTAAAGTCTCTCCCCGCAGATGACAGGAGTGCTTGGGAAAATGAGGTTTAACATAACCCTCCTCACCTGTCATACGCCTCTTTTAGGTCTCTTGCTAATTTACACTTGGGAAGGATCTGGCGAAACGGTGACTGTGGAGTGCCGTCTGCTGTAACGACAGGTAAACCGCGAGGTGAAAGTCATGCAGCTCTTCAGTAATTCATTAACAATGCAGGACAAACTCTAGAGATGTCTCACTCTCGGTCATGGTGGTGACCTCGTCCTGCACTGCCAGCATGAGCTTGGCCTCTCTCGTGAGGTACTGGCAGCGGCGCTCCTCGTGCTGCAGGGCGATGGCGATGCGACGAGACAGGTTGTGCATACAGTTGATGACCGAGGCGTCTGCATTGGCCTGTAGAAGGCAGTAAATCCAGATGAAAGATGGTTATTGTTCAGCTGATGAGTGGGTAGGTGACATGACACTTATTTATTGCTCTTAACTATTATTTCATCAAAAAACATTAAACATTAATTAATGCATACAGTCGCTTACACACCATGCTTTTAATTTGTATTTAAATTAATTTTGATATATGTTGGGGGACATAAAGTAAAAAATGTCCTGAAACATTATGTAGTTTAGCACCTTCTTCTATTATTTCTTAGAGCTAGATAAATATGAAAGAATACAATAAAAAAAAAATTATGTACTATTTCTATTTTTTCCCACCAAAATCTAAACCATATGGTTCAACATGTTAGTCATTACATTTAAATTTATGTTGAAAATGTTTGTTTTTTTTAAAAGCATATGAAACCAACATGAATACAAATAGTGCATAATACAGTTAGCAAGTACCGTACATTTAAAATGATTCTCTCTTTCTTGGACACTTTCTTTGTGACTGACAATTAAATAAAATTAAGTTACAGATTATATTTTATTATTATTATTTGTCTTGTTTAAATTCACGTCTTCATCTTTTCAGATATGGAGCCAGAGCATGTGCAATTAAACATATCAAAGAACAGAAGCATATATAATCAAATTACAGTATAATCTATTATAATCTTATTATATAATTACAATCTAATTACATAAGGTATTCAGTAACAAGTGCCTTTCAGAGTTACTCACATTATTCCACAAGTTTTTGAAGTTACAGTCCACCAAAATACATGACATACATGAAAAAACAATATTAAGTATTTGATGAGTGGGTCCTGGAAGTCATGCCACTTTTTTGTCCATATCTATTAATTTATTTCAAAATTTAAAATGCAATTACTCATGATTTTGAGTGCACCCCTTCTATTATAAACAATTTTAAAACAAAGATGAAAAAAATGGTAACACTTTACTTAGAGCCTTTATGTTTAATGCATCGTAACAGATTATTAAAGGGTATAATGCCTTATTAGTCATAACATGCATTACAACACATTATATCATGTCGTGAATAATAATAACCAAATTTGCATAGTGTAACAATGAATTGATAAGTGTTATAATGTATTAACTGTGGTTATATATATATATATATATATATATATATATATATATATATACACACACACACACATAAAAATGTACAATAATATCTAAAAGGGGCATAAAGTACAAGCCACTAATGAGCCAACATTTTATTGAATATTCTCCTGAATCAAATGTGCACATATGGTAAATGTGCAGATTAATGGTGGGCACAGTGACAGAGGGAGAGTACTGAGAAAGGGAGTGGGCGTGCTGCAGAACTGATAGGAGCGTGAGTTAGCGTTTTCTGCAGCTGGAGCTTTGACTCAGCACTGTGCCGTGTGGAGTCATGTCGGCACACGGGTGGGTCTGATCATGTGCAGTCTGATTGTGTCCCGCCTCCCTGTCTGTCCCTCTGATAGACAGCACACTGGAGGCTTATCACCCCCCACACCCTTTCTGAGAAGCCGAAGCTAAACTCTTGACCCCAGAAAGCTTCAAAACAGCTTATTCACTATACAGTGCCTCCACAAAGTATTTGGACAATGAGCTCACAATTATAATTATCCACATTTTATTGCAATATTTCAAAAATATCAAACCAACTGTCTCAAAGTCTCCAAACACACTACATTGTGCATCTTAATATTTTTGTATGCCACTGTATTTAAAATAGTGCTAAATATTTTTCACTTGAATTTCATGAGCGCATATTAATTTATTCACTTTCAAACAATGAAGTCATGCATTAAAAGTTTATGCATTAAAAATGTACACATTGTTTCATCCTGTATAACTAATTTGTATGTTTTGCTGGAAATGTGTGATTGTGTTTTTTGTAGTGCTGTCAAAAGATTAATCCCACCCAAAATAAAAGTTTTTGTTTACATAATATATGTATGTGTATATTTATTATGCAGATATAAAGATACAAAAATACAGTGTATATTTTGAAAATATTTACATGTATGTACATCTATACATTTATATTCTTATATGTTATATATAAATACATTTAATATATACACACAACATATTTTTCTTAAATATATAGATGCATGTTTTTTTATTTATATATATATACATAATAAATATACACAGTGTAAACACATATTATGCAAACAGAAATTTTTATTTTGGATGCAATTAAACGTTTGACAGCACTAGTTTTTTTCAGAAAATACATTGCATTTGGTTAGATATTTTATATATTTAATGTTATGATAGTCACACATTGTAAGTTCTCAAATAGTAATGCGCAAAATATTTCAACTTTAATACATGACAGTATATTAATTGACAAGCTTTTAAACTGACACTGAAGTCAGTTTATACATTAGAATGTATATATTTTATTGCAATATGCAACAAATATCAAACCATGATCAAACCAAATGATAAGTCTTCAGATACTGTACATTTTGCACCTTAATTTAGAACAAAATACTATTATTTTATACTATATATAACTGTATGTTATATGTTCTGTAGGAAATATGTGCTTCTGCTCTCTTTTTAAAATACATTGCACTTGGTTTTGTAGTTTCTGTATCTAACGTCATGATAGTTATTTTTAAGTGTATCAATATTTTTGTTGGCCATTTTATCTCAAATAGTGATGCGCAAATTATTTTTTCACCTGAATTCATTATAGTATATTAATTTATAAACTTTCTCACATATATATTAATAGATTTGTTTTCTTACCCTTAATGCAAAAACCACACTGAACAGGATCATGGTGGGCAGTTCTCTTTTGGGGGAGGGATCAGTCTTGGAGACCTGGTGAAGTAACATCATTAATAAATGGAATTTGATTAAGCTCAATTTATTACTAAGCATGCTTTTTAAGGAGACACATGCAGTGATAATTTTAGAGCTATGATAAATAATGGTTTGCTTTCTTTTAATGTTGTATCATAACAGTAAGTTAACTGAAGTTACATAAAGAGCATAGGAGTTTAGATTATAAGAAAAAACTGTCTTTTTAGAAACTTCATAGTATTTTGTACATTTGAGAAATAAATGTAAACTAATAAGTATGTGTATGTAGATTATACCTTCATTGTGCAATTTAGTTTAACTGATCACGATGCATTTTACGAAGCAGCATACATAAAGTAATCTAATCAATAATCTGAATCAATACTGAATTTACTTGACTTTATTTGTTATGAATCTTAGCTGATAAATCATGTAAAATTTTCTGTTCATCAAATGTAAAGTGTTTGTTTGCAGAAGGAGCATTTGTTTCTATGGTGGACTCCATATTTTCTCTCAAACAGAAGGTGGAGCTCTTAGCCTGTGTTCATGTTAGTCAGCAGTGCATTGGAAACATAACGCATCACACACAGTCTCCTGATGGCATAAGCTGTGAAGAATAAATGGTTCCCAAGCACAGTTCAAAATCATTTCTGTCACTCTCAGACTATGCAATATAACAGCAATATAACATTCCAGTTTTTGTGGTCAGCATGTTTTTAATAATTCATTTGCTTTTTGAAGAAATTATTAATTATTATTACTTTTAATAGCAAGCATTTACTACATTGAGCAAAATATTTCTTTAATCGTTTTATTTTTATTTATGGATTTATTACATTTTTTAAAAAATAGAAATTATTAATTATTTTATTAGCAAAGATGTAATACACTTAGCAAATAATGTCAGTAAAGACATTTCTAATGTTACAAAACTTTTTTCTTTTCAAATAAATCTTTCTGTTTTGTTTTAGCAGCAGAACTGTCTGCAACATTGATAAAAAATAATTCATGTTTCTTAAACAGAAAATAAGTATATAAGAATGATTTCTAAAGGATCCTGTGACTGAAGACTGAAGGAGTAATGATGCCAAAAATTCAGCTTTACATCACAGGAATAAATTACATTTTAAAACGTAATACAAATACACTTTAAATTAAAAGATTTCACAAGATTACTGTATCTTTTATCAAATAAATGCAGTTTTTCAAGCTTACAGACCCCACATTTTAGAATGATATCATATGTCTGCAGGAATATCATAAGTCTTATGTCTTTCGACTGGCCTGACATCTTTCATATAGAAATGTCTCACCTGAATAGTATGTGGAGGCTGCAGTAAGGTTGGGTGTCCAACGAAGCGCACATTGTCTATTTTTAGTTCAAACTTCTTGCCGCACATATCAGACTTGGTGGCCAGGATGGTGGCGAGAATAATATCAGAAAACCTTTTAAGGCAAAGGAATAAAAAGAGGAATAAGGGACAATGAACACAGAACAAGTGAAACTAAAATCAGTACATTAGAGGGTCTGATTGGTTTCAAGCTCTAATCTAACGTTACTCAGCAACTGAAAATTATACACTAACCCATATTTCTAGGGGATTCACAAGGGATGGGTGATTGGACAAACGAATTGGTGATCTGGACTTTTTTTTCAGATCTACATATACCAATAACCTCTAAAAGGTGAGAATGTTTGGTGACTGGATCATTCTGGCAGAGAGATGAATCTGCCTTGTATATAGTTCATCCATTCGCACAAGGCTTAAGGCCCATTCACACCAAGTACGATAACGATAAAGACATGTTAAAGAATAGCAGCGTCCACACCACAACTACAACAATAAAGGACAGAGAAATTATATTGTTGGAATCATTTTCAGAATTATTTTTTTCCAGCTGATGAATGATATTAACGCTGACAGCCAATCAGAATCAATCCTGCTATCACGCACTTGAGAATTTAAAGCGACAGATGTGCTTGAGCTTATAATAAACGGACGATATCGTGGACACAAATATAGTTAACATATTGTTATCGTGCTTGGTGTAAACAAGCTTTTAAAGAGAATTAAACCCCAAGAAGGCCCACGGTGCAAAAGTCAGTGGTCTGATTTAAACATTGAATCTCTGTCGGTGTTTAAATTATTTTGTGAGAAAGAAAAACGAAAATTAAACAGCTTTTATGCAGTTTTCGACTGAATTACATTTCAAGATTGCAAGATTAAGAATTTTTTTTTTTTTTTTGTTACCGTGACCCAAGATTGAAGGTGATACTAGGAGCTTAGATTACATCAATAATAAATAAGACACAATTACTCACAATTTCCCAGATTACTATTGCCATTGAATGCATACGCATGTGAACTAAATATATACGCCAGACAAATTATCAGGGAGAAAAGGTAAACAAAGGTGGGGTGCTCTGGAGAAAGAAGAGGTGGTTCAGAATTGTGGTTCAGTCTTACCCTGCTACCAACTGTTCATCAGTTAGTGGAGTTTGTTCTCTGAAATGGGAATATGGCCATAAAGAAAGAAAAAAAAACGAACAAACAAAATGGAAAAATGCAGCAGACAAATTGGCAGGATGCATGACATAAGGGTGACAAAAACAAACCAAATTTTAAGATTGGTCAACCAGGACAGCAAGTTTGATTTCTTTTTATATTTATAAATAGCTTTTATTTTATTTTATTTAAATTTTTGAAGACATTTACACAACTCTAGTCCATCAGTGAGTGCCTTGTTTATTAAAAACATTCAGTTCTTCACTTCACAAGTCCATCATAAAAGAATTTGAACTTCAAACCATTTAAACCCTTTTTCCAATAAAGAGCCAGTTAAAGCACGCACATCAATCTCAAATGGGTGCTCGACTAAAAAATACATAGAACCAGCTTTTTTGTTTGCTTTATTTTTCTTTTATTTTGAAAGAAACGGTTTAAAGGTAAAACATCATAATGATGGACTTGTTTATTCCAAAAACATAGCTTTTTCCTTCACGAGCCATTAACTGAGGGACTGGAGTGGTGTGGATTATTGTGATGTTTATATCAGCTGTTTGGACTCTCATTCTGACGGCACCCATTCACTGCAGAAGATCACCCGGCTTACAAGTAATATAATGTTCAATGTTCTGATGAAGAAACAAACTCATCTTGGATGGCCTGAGGGTGGGTATATTTACATTTGCGGTTGAGTTACTCATTTAAGCACTCACTAAAGACCCTGTATAATATCCAGACAGCGATCTAAAATCAACCAACACAAAAACATGGCGCAATGGACCTAAAGAATTACTGGTGATCTCTTAACATGCCACCAGGGATTACTGCATGCAGAAAATGCTGATGACAACAGATTGCAAAGAAAACACAACTCTAGTATCATCTACAACAACAACATGCATGGTTCTGAAGGAACTTACAAAAAGAAAAAAGAAACTCCTAATTCTTGTCTTTGCATAATACCTTGAATCACCATCCTGGTCCTCTATAGAATCACCCGAAGTATTCAACACATACGGACTCCGCTGCTTTGCTTTCATGAGAGGAAGAAAACACACCTTGAAAATGACAATGCTTTGTGCATATTGCATGTGTAAAGTAAATGACTGACAGGACAGCATGACTCATCTGGTTGATACCCAAATATGGATAATTAAATAAAGATCATGCTCCAAGAAGATTTTTTGTGGATTTTCTACCTTTTTTTGATTCATAATATGCATTGCTAAATACTTTTTTGGAACTATTTCTAAATAGTTTGCACCCTCATATTTCAGATTATAGTTGTATCTCAAATATTGTCCAGTCTTAACAAACCACACAAAGCTCAAAATGACCCTTTATGACTAGTTTTGTGGTCCCCTATACAGACGTAAATATCAGCTAAAGTCTCAGTTCAGACGCCAGAATTACATGCAGAAGAAGAGGAAGCAGGAACACTTACACGCTGCTGATGAAGTGTTTTCAGATACCCTCTGAAACGGGTATCGGAAGAGCAATTTATTTCCTCTGCTGCCAGAGCTAACTAGTATAACACTTATGGGGCTTGTCTTTTCTCCATTCGGCTGCAGGCTGGACTCAGACTGTTTCCGCATCAGCTTCGCATCTGCATTTAAATCTACAGACCACTGCTTGTACATCGTGATACGTTTTCTTAAGTATAAAGAACCTCCAGCGAATTAAAAACGCGCAATGTAGTATTTACATTACAGGTTTGGACAGGTGTGCACAACTAAAAGGTTGCACTGCATGAGAATTTAATTGAACGTGTATAGGACATCTGCTGCGTTTGTTCAACTGCATCTCAGAGAAGACGGCAAGAATAAAAGAACTGAACTACACGAATTTGTGAGATAATAGCAGCATGACAAATTCTGTTAGCCTGCTCGCTAGCTAAAACCACAACATTAACGCAAACCGGTTAACGTTACTGGTATCGGTCACCGGTCGTACATCAAAAAAAGAATTATCAGTCACCTTCTGGCGCCATGTGAATATGTGCAACTAATCTAACAGTAAAGTTTAGCAATGAAAGCTAAAGAAGTGTCATCCTTAACTGAAACATACAGCAAATCAGTGTTTGGTGTTACACTTTGTGCGTCGTAAATATACGAACGACTAGATGCAAAGGTTCCGCGTAATCCCTATCGTATTTGAATGGAGTTCGTTTTACACGTTTATTTGTTTATTCGTTTTTAACTAACACAATATAATAACATAATTAAAAAACATGATTTATCAGAGTTATCTGTTTTTGTAAATATAGCCTAGTCTGGCATTAGTAGCATTTTCTTTTCTAATTTACCCTTTACTCGTCTTGTCTCGCTCACTTTATAAACCTAAGATTTGAACAACCCTGTACAAGTATAAGAAAACGCAATTGTGTGAATTTTAGGAAACATGAAATGGTAGCCTAAACTAGCTACTTAATTTCAGGGGTAAAATAAATAAATAAATAAACTTACAAAAAAGAGTAGGATTTTCCTCTGCTACATGCATTTCTGATAAATCTATAAATACAATTGTTATTATAAAATTAAAGTGACACATGGCATTGATTAATGAACACACACACACACACACACACGTTTTATGGGGTCTCTCCATAGGTGTAATGGTGTTTATACTGTACAGACTGCATGTGGTATTGTCCTACACTGACCCTACACCTAAACCTACCCCTTACAGGAAACTACAGCTTTTTAAAAAACTTCATTCTGTGTGATTTATAAGCTTGTTTTCTCATGGGGAACTAACAAATGTCCCCACAAGGTCAAAATTTACTGGTATTCCTTTGTGGGGACAATTGGTCCCCATAAGGTGATAAATACCAGGTACACACATACACACATGCATTAATTTGAGATAAATGAAAACGAGGCTGCATGAATACTGTTACAGAGCTGTTTTTGTGGGTCGAACAAGTTAGTAGCCTACAACCTACTTTAAATTTGAATTAAATGAAAAATGAAAGACAGAAGTCAATATTTTATTTATAATGGAATATTGTATTTACACTTTTATCCACTAAATGAGCTCATTTCAAATGTGATGCCTGCTACAGGTCTCAAAAAAGGGCTAAACAAAGGGCCAAATGAAACAAAACATTTTCAAAAGATTGAGCTGGGAGAAATAGCAACTAATTAAACAAACTGACATCAGGTCTGAAACATGATTAGCTATAAAAGGGATGTCTTGTAGAGGCAGAGTCTCTCAGAAGTAAAGATGGGAGAAGGCTCATCAATCTGTGAAAGAGTGTGGAAAAAGGTTGTGGAACAAAACTAAGTTCCTCAGTGTAAAATTGCAAAGGCTTTGCTAATCTCATCATTATCTACAGTGCATGACATTATCAAAAGATTCAGAGAAACTGGAGAAATCTCTGTGAATAAGGGACAAGGCTGAAGTTCTTTGTTGGATGCCCATGGTCTTTGGTCCTCAGATGTCACTGGATCTCTCATCAGCATGATTCTGTCATTGACATAAATGGTCTCAGGAATACTTCCAGAAACCACTGTTAGTAAACACAATCCACAGTGACATCTACAGACGACAACTAAAGCTCTATCATGCAAAAAGGAAGCCATATGTGAACATGGTCCAGAGGTGCAGTGGTGTCCTGTGGACAAAGGATCATTTAAAATGAACTAATTTAAAGTGGGAAAATGATCTATGGTCAGGCGAGTCCAAATTTGACATTCTTATTGGAAATCACAGATGCCGTGTCTTCCAGGCTAAAGAGGAGGGAGACCTTCCAGCGTTTTCTCTGTGTTCAGTTCAAAGCCAGCACCTCTGAGGGTATGGGGTGCATAAGTGCATACAGTATGAGCAGCTTGCATGTTTTGGAAGGCACTATGAATGCTGTAAGGTGTATAAAAATGCAGTTTTAGAGCAACAAATGCTCCTCTCCAGACAACGTATATTTTAGGGAAGACCTTGTGTATTTCAGCCAAACCACATACTGCAGTGATTACAACAGCATGACTTCACAGTAGAAGAGTCCGGTGCTGAATTATCCTCCCTGCAGTCCAGATCTTTCAGCTTTAGACAACATCAGTGCATCATTAAATGAAAAATACATCACAGTTGACAACAAACTCTTCAGCAGCTGGAAACCTGGCGAGAATGGGACCAAATTTCAGCACCAAAACTCCAGAAATTCATAAATTCAATGCCCAGACGTCTTCAAACTGTTTTGAAAAGAAGAGGAGATGCTACATGTCCCTGTCCCAACTATTTTGGAGACCTGTAGAAGGCATTACATTTGAAATGAGCTCATTTTGTGAATAACATCTCTCAGTGTAAGCATTTGTTATGTTATCTATGTTCTATTTGGAATAAAATATTGGCTTGTGCGATTTGAAAGTCTTTTAATTTAGATTTTTTTTTCAATTTAAAAAATGTCCCAACATTTCCGGTATTCAGGTTGTATTTAAGCACTTCCAGTTCCTTCATCCTGTAATTTTTTAATGGGTTTTTGGTTAAATGCCTGAAATATGGTTCGACACAATCTCAATATATTTGCATATTTTATTCTACTACATAAAATAAATATATTTTTTAATGCTTTTGCTTGTCTTGATCCTAACCAATGGCTAAATTAGGTGGCCAGGGATATTCAATGACATTAAAAGTTTACAATCATAACTGAAACTTCATGAGCCATGTGACCATGGTGTAGTTTGTTTATAGATTTTAACTTCATGGTGATTGAACTTAGGCTTTAAAAGATTGTAGGAATCATATACACTTCTGTTGGAGACAGCACAGAACATTTTTGAGGCAATCCAAAAGCCAGTGCAGTGGAAAAATCCTAAAGAGGTTTTACTGAGAAACTGACTTTGAGCTCTGCCTATTTACGTCTCTATAGCAGCATCCTCTAGCAGTGGCCTACTGTCCATTCTAACAAACTCTAACCCTCTGTAGCAGCTGAACAATGGGGTGAGGCAACACATGCTGCTGTGAATTAAGCTGAAGATCAGAACCCCCTTGTTAAACCCACTAACTATTCTGACTTTTCACATTTAAATTGAGACGAACCAGTGTTGTCTTATCTACATGCTTGCAGATTTTCAAAGTGAATCATTCTAAAAAGACAGAAAATTCTCACAGTATGTAATGAAAAGGTAGACTTATTAGACTAACAAATTTGATTTTAGAGAGTGGGACACAAAAGTTGCCTAAATCTTGCATGTGCCATTACCTGAGGTAGCTACAGAACGTCAAGATCCAGAACCAATAGGCTAATAAAGTCTGTTCATAAAATTGTTTCCAGATCATTTTAATAGTAGGCTATTTTGAGTGTAATAAAATATTACACAACCACTGCTAATGCTGAACATGTTGATAAATGTAAAGACAAATGAAAAGACTCTAAATCCAGCCCTTGATTGAATGCTTTATTGATATGCTTTTTAAAATCTGTAATGCATTGAATCATGATTGAATTGAGGCAGCGACCTCGAGCAGGTCTTCAGAAGTAACGGCTGGTAAGAGCGGCCACAACCACAGACAGTAATTTCTGCCAGGTGGCCTGAACAGCGGGGTTGAACGCAGATCCAAATGAAGTCGCAATGACGATGGTGAGACAATCCGCCAACAGCTGTGTGAATCAAGAAAACGTGCATTTATTAGGCAACAACGGTCTGCGTAACGGAGGTGCTGCGACATCCTTATTAATAAGCTCAAACTTGTCAAATAAAGAAGTAAACTGTACCCTGAAGTTGTCTGGATCAACGTTGAGTTTTTCGCAGTGCAGCTGGCTGAGATCAGAGTAGGTGGCTTTGATGCTATCCAAGTTCTTCACGGCTTTGTCCAAGGCTGTTAGCACAGTTTTGCCATGGTCCGACACCTTGGGATTGCCAATGATTGCAGCCGCGCTGGATAGGTCTCCAAAGGAACCGAAGTACCTCTGAGTCCAGGGATATACAATCAGCACCCTGTCACGTGAAACAATGGAAAAATATAAAAATGCATCACTGAATGACCAACCTGTATATCATCATTTAGCCTACACACTGTTAAATTACCGTGCCAGAGCCTGGGGTCCGATTTCAGCGACCTTGACCTTGCCCCAGACATTAGCAATAGCTCTGCGCTCGGAATCTGACCACTCCACCATCGTGAATATCTTTTTCAACAAGTGTAATGCTGAACATAGATAGACGAGCGCGGAGTTTTTATTTATACTTGAGTTCTCCGCCCCACATAAGGCGCCAAGACTGATTGGCTGTGTGGTACCTAGTTGGATCCGATCCTAGTTAATGTTATGTTTTGATTAGAAACTTCAAAGTTAGATTAGCCAGTAATAATTTCAAACACCATTAAATAATGATGTGGGGATCTATCAATCAACAAAAAACCATGGTCTTTGTGTGATTGTGTTGTATGTGTGATTTGTGTAAATCCAAACTATTTATTTGCACTAGTTTTTAGCCCACACTCAAAATTTGGCAGATGAGAGACACATTAAAAAAATGAGTGGCAAAAAAATCAGTATCTGGACACATTAATCAGTGGCAAACAGCTCAGATGTGATAGACTAGACTGTATGAATTCAATAATCGAATTAACCAAAGCGAACCATCTTATGGCTAATTTAATTTTTTTAGCCTATTTGAACGAGTGCCAGCGCTTTTTCCTTTATCTGGACATTCAGACCCGCTCCTCCCATTTCAAAATGTTCTTAATTTGGTAAGATTTGATAACCGTGGATGTCCTCTTCTTTTTAAGTTGTCCCACCCTTTAGGTGCCATATGGTGTCCCCAAATGACCCCAAAGCATCTCATACATGCAAACACAGTATGGACATAAATAGTATCTTAGTGTAATAATAATAAAGAAAACAAACTAAAAAAATCAAAGACAATATTATTACGTTATTACATAGGCTATTACATATTAATTTCAGACAAAAAAAAAGTCATTCGGTACATTCAGATACATTCAAACGCGTTCAATATATTATTTACTTTTTCCTACCCAGTTGTATTCGATACTGTATTCAATCAATCAATCACCTTTATTTATATAGCGCTTTTAACAATACAGATTGTGCACTGAACATGATCAAATTGGAGAATAGAGTATCAGTAATGTAGGATAATGTCAAGATTAAACACTCAGTTGTTGTGTATTGTTGTATTGATGACAGAAAACTGGATTTGTAGACACTTTAAGTTTTTTTCTGTAAGTTTATGTATATATGTGTGTGTGTGTGTATGTATAACCATTCAGTGATAAATGTTGGCTTGAGTCTGAGAGAGGTGGAGCTGGTTGGGTGTGGCAGGACTGCGCGTTATAAAAAGAGCCCTTATCCTACACCTAAAACTCCGTTCTGTGATAACAAGGTGGAAAGGATCGAAACATGAGTTTGACAGCCAAGGATAAAGCTGTGGTCAAGGCCTTCTGGAGTAAAATCTCTAGTAAAGCCGACGCCATAGGCCAAGAAGCTCTGGGAAGGTAAGAGCTCCAGATTTACATTTATATATTTTTGTTTTATACTTAAAAACGGCCACAAAAACGATGTGCAATAAACGGATTCTTTTCCTTCCCGCAGAATGCTTATTGTCTACCCTCAGACTAAAATATATTTTGCGCATTGGCCTGATCTATCCTTCGGCTCTGCCCAAGTGAATAAACACGGCAAAACTGTGATGGGAGCCATCACTGATGCCGTGGGCAAAATTGACGATCTTATTGGTGGACTGAGCTCCTTGAGCGATCTCCATGCCACCAAGCTCCGCGTAGACCCTGGAAACTTCAAGGTGAGATGTGCTGTTTGTGCAGCAGAGCTTCAGTCCTGTTTCAGTCAAGGTGTTGTTAATCTGACACACTCAAATCATGTGGAGCACTGAGCTAAACTGAAATGAGACGTTCAAGATGTGAAATAAAATTTGAATTATTAAATCATACTGTATTTACTGGTAAATTTCTACTTTTTTTTCAGATTCTGTCCCATAACATCCTCGTGACCCTTGCAATTCATTTCCCAGCTGACTTCACCGCAGAAGTGCACGTGGCCGTGGACAAGTTCCTTTCGGCTCTGTCTGCAGCCCTCGCTGATAAATACAGATAAACTCATCGTTGCGGTGCTTCTCGTGCATCTGGGCATTTCAAATGCTGAAGCTAAAATGCCAGATGCAATTAATAAAATATAAAACAATCAAAATGTCTCTTCTATGTGTTTGTCCGGATGATATGGTTCAAATCAGTTAGAGACAAATAGGTTGCTTTGCATAGTTATTTGTACATTGGAGTTCAAAGCAGAAATCTTTCTATTTTACGAATTTCATTATGTCTGCTCTGTTCTAATAAGTTCCTCTAATTTACTCATATAGCCTATAATCTTGAAAATGTTTGAATTCTTGCTGAAAAAGTGATCATGATACCAGCAGTGGTGAAAACTAGTAAAGCAATCTGAAATAGTGACGTTTAAAAAATTGCATTGTAGATCCAGGGGTGTAAAAAGCTGTAAAAATGTGTAAAAAGGGCAGGGCCTTCGCTGGGAATTCTGGGCCCAGTGCACTGAATCTGCTATGGGGCCCCCTCAAAATCACGTTTAGTGTGGTATGAGTTTCCATCCTAAAATGTACAATAACGATGGGGTGATGGGTCATAGGGCCTTCAACTGGAGTAAATAATTGAATAAATAAAACATTCATCACCCTCATGTCGTTCAAAAATTACTTTCTTCTGTTGAACACAAAAGAGGATTTTGTCAAATGGAGCCAGTTTGGTTACCATTTTTTCTATTGTTATGGACAAACATTTCTTGAATTTCCCAAATTATGTTCAACAGGAGAAAGAAATTCATACAGAAACTCAGGTTTGGAATGACATGACAATTTTCATTTTTGGGTAAATCTTACTTTAAGAACTTTATTATCTGTAAACAAGAAGCACCAAATTTATATATGACACTGATAGACCTATTTATATTTTATCAGGCCGTCATTGAATTAACATTTTATTAAATTAAAATTCTAGAACTAAATATCAACAAAGAAAGAAGTATCTAAAGTTTAACATTCCCCAATATGTAATAACATTAACATTTAAAATACAATTCTGCCAACACAGGCTATTTGTACAGTGTTAGCTTCAGGTTTAGATACTATGGTGCTGAATTAACAAGCGTTTTAGCCTACCTCATTGTCGTGTCTTTTTTCAGCCAACATCACTACAGAAGCTTTAATGTTCTCATATCACACGACTCTAAAACAATTCTGTGTCACGTCTGAATGGATCAAGCGACTCCCGCTGTTAAACACTTACAAATCGTGGCAAAAGCTCGGTGCACGTTCTTCAGTGCTGTGCGGGAGACTCTGCTTTGACACGCGGCCCGCGGGTCAGTAGTTGATCGCGGGCTCCCCAAAGCTCTGGGCCCTATGCACTCTGTCACCCTCCATCACAAATCATGCAATAAACAGTCATAAGAGCACTAGACAAAGTAGATACGTATTTTTCCATGAATAAAAAACAACTGATATAATTATCCACCCTTAAATATAGTAAAAGTATTATTACAGTAGTTATTAATATATCTCCTTTAAATTGTTTATAGTGTGTTATGAGTTGTATTTGTAGGGGTTATTGTAACACAATTCTTCAGCACCAAAAACAAATGAAATGAAATCTCGGTGCTCTATTAAACTGCACCTTATCGTAGCCTGTACGTATTTCCCGAAATGTTCTTAATTTAGTTTAGTCATAAATCATATTTTAAAGTAAAGTAAAGTTGGTCTGGAGCACTTCAAGCACCTTTCACAGACAAGGTTATCTAGTCCTTGTCTCAAGATGCACACCAGTAATGCGAGTGCCAGTATTTTTGAGGCGTGTTTATACAAATTACTTAAATGTCCTAATTGAACTATGGCCTAATCCTGGTTTTGGCTAAGCCCTGTCTGTGAAACCGGGCCTTAAAGCCTACTCTAGCCTAAACTTTAGTGTCCTGGATACCATATCGTCAAAAGCTACGAATTTGGTACAATTTTATATTCACTAAATTCAGCATAATATAATGACACCTTTAAACTCTGCCAGACTCGTACATTCATTTTAAAGTTATACAAAATACCCGCCCAGGGTGGAATTTATTTAGCAATTGTAACTATTTCGGTACCAGGTGTTTTCCCCCTTTTGTAAAAAGCTATTAAATTATTAAGCAATATCTCATATATTTTTTCCCTTGTATGTGGGTGACCACTTGGGCATATATTTTTTCAGTTTTCTTTCCTAATGTGATGTAATGTTGTTAAGCGAAAGTAACACAAGTTCGTTGCGTTCTTTATTTAAAAAAATCTTTGCAGTCCGTGCAAAGAATAAATAATCGATTCTTGAGCCACCGATATCAACCAATTCAGCACCACTGCAATGGACAGCACCTGGTGAGGTATAGGCTATTATAAGCAACCTTCTGCAGTTTAGTTCGGGGAACACGCCTAGAAAAGGTAAACCTTATTTAGTTAAGGCATACCTTTTAGTCTTCGTATAACGCTTTTTGTTATTTTTTGTAGGTAGGTGGATGCTGATTATTTTGAAATCTTTTTCCCCGTGTTTAAGTTAGAGAGGGAGTTAGGGACGGGTCTCTGAATTTTATTTTATTTTGATAGAAAATGTATTTCTTAAAAACCTAGTAAGAGTAGCCTTTTCTCCTCCTGAAACCTCCTTTTAAGCATTTTCCACATTCTGTTAATTTTCAAAATGGTGTTGTCGAAAAATGCGTAGGCATGCGTGTGCATGCCAAACACGTGCGTGTCATATTCAAGCCAAAGTCAATTTTTGCGTGTCAGTATCACGAGATTTCGTTTTTATTTGGTGTACTATTTATAGGCAGTTTCATGACCGGGCTGCTAAATATATATTAAAAAGTAAAAGATAAAATAGAAAAAGAAAATAGGCCTAGATGTGATGAAACCAAGTTCAGATGACATTTCCAATGAAAATAAATATGCTACACACTTCTCTGGGTTGTATGTTCACGATGTGTGTGTGTGTGTGTCCTCTACTCCCTGCTGTGTGTGCACTTTAATGGGTGAGGTACTTCACACATCAGTTATTTTCCTAAAACACGCTCTACACTTGCTGCAAACATTTAGGTCATTTCCTTTCCTATATAAGGTCATGGCATCATGTTTATGCATAAACCCAAATAATAATTAAAAAGAAAAATCAAACAATATGAATTATAAATTCAATAGTACGGAAGAGGAGAGAAGTTTAGAGTTATACATTTAAGTACTGAGTAATATTAATTAACTACATGTAGGCCTACTGTGGTTGGGGTAAGGGTTTAAAGGTAGTTGCATGTAATTATGCATAATTTATCGTGATTACAATAGTAATTACATGTAACGTGTAAAAGACCTTAATAATGTGTTACCAAAATACCTGCATGTAATCACATCTATAATTCATTTCTGTAATAATTACACTATTGACCCATCCCTCTATTTTAAGGTGTCCTTGTTAATTATACATTTAGGTGCTGTTATACATTTACACCTACATTATACATTCAGCCTAATGAGCCATTTTATTTCGAAAGCATAGGAGCTGGACAACCATGGAAACGACAAAAGCAGACACATATTTATGGATTATAACTTTTAGGATTTATGGATTTTATATATACATATATATACATACATAAATAAACAAATATATATATATATTTGTTTATTTATTATTATTTTAACGTCTTGTGTATTAAAAATGGTAGGCTTTTTAAAACTAAAGCACAAATCATGCGGGGTCTCTATACGGTTTTACCCAAGTATTCTCTTGTAGATAACACAAAAAAGACAAGTATTGAAGCAACACAAACAGCCCCCAGTTTCTTTCACCACAGACAAATTCAAACAACATATACTGTGAAAATATAGACCAATTCAGCACTGGGTTGCATTGCAAAGTACTATAAAATATAGATCTACAAGTGAAAATTGCATTAATGCAGTAGCACTGTCAGGACATACAGTGACAGCATTAACAGAGGCTATTAAAATCGCTCCTGCTCCAGCTAGTAACAGGCTGTAAGACAAACGCCAGTGAGTGAATAATATTGTTGCTCAGCTTATTTAAATGTCATCTTAACATTTGATCTTAGCATCAGTCCGTAATTAATGGAGTCTAAAGTTATGTCAAAACTAAATTGTCAAGTTGGGAAAAAAACAGCAGCAAAATAAATATATAAATTTAAGTTCAAAAAGTTAACTCGAACAGTTGGCTTAGTATAACTCAGCATTAAACTTGCTTTTATTTTTGCATGAGTCAAAAAGGACAAAATCAGTATTGAAAAAACAGCAGTATTCACAAACAGAGAAACGAACTGACTGCAACCACTATATTTAACGAAGAGTGACAGCTTATTTTGAGAATATGTTGTAGAGCCATGCACTGGAGGTTGTGATAAATTTTATTTCTTTTATCAATGAATTCAAGCGGTTAACACCCTCAGTGTACACATCTATCATAACTGTTTTGAAAGTCTTACTTGTTGCTGACTCATTAATCAAGTCGAAAAACTTGCTAAAAGTTAAGAACAGGATATTTTCCCAAAGTTGTCACCTAGAACATATTTGTTTTTAAGAGTTTTATTCTGGTCATATAGACTGCAGTGTTTTCTGGAATAAATGGACGCAAACAACATAGAAGTGCTTTTAACAATATTTTATTGATCTTATTTTATAAGAGTTAGATCTTTGTGTGAACAGCTTTTGCAATTTTCTCGCAGCTGGTTCATTGGTGATGAGAATCTAGTGGTACTGTCTGCACAGGGCGGAAACGACGACACACAGAAACTTCTGCCAGGCCTCCTGGACATCAGCGCTGAAACCAGACGGGCCGAACTTCATGGCAGCACACACGGTGATGCAATCAGCCAGAAGCTGCAGAACAAGAGAAATATTAGGTGGCTGTTTTTGCGATCAGGACGATTCAACATAGCATGAGCACAACAGTTTTCTATATTTACATTACGCAAATATTAGTTTCATCTGCGCAAACCTACCTTGAAGTTGTCGGGATCCACATGCAATTTCTCAGAGTGCATTATACTGAGTGCTGTGTAAGTGGCCTTGATGTTATCCATGTTCTTGATGGCTCTCTCCAGACCTCCCATCACAGTCCTCCCGTGAGCTGCTACCTTGGGGTTACCCATGATGGCAGCGGGGCTTGACAGGTTGCCAAAGGTGGAGAAATATCTCTGAGTCCATGGATACACGATCAGACACCTTAAATAAACAGAATCATGAAAAACAGCATTAAACAAACTGCGCAACTGACATTATCTATCAGGGAGAGAATCCTTATACAATGCAATGCAATGATACCTGGCCAGGGCCTGAGGTCCGAGTTCATCAATATTGAGCTTTCCCCACAGGCCAGCGATGGCACTTCTCTCAGCATCTGTCCACTCAACCATGGCTACGTTTTAAGGGTGTCCTTAGGCACTTTCTTAAGTCCAGTAGGAAACACTAGTAGAAATTCAGAAACCGGAGTTCAATTTATTGATGTGTGATGTCTCCGCCCATTAAAGAATGCAAAGTCTTATTGGTTAATTTCTCTGAGCAGGTGACGCATGCAAGTCTGGACATTACTGATCGGACACCGTCCAAAAATTGTTGTGTGAAACATGAACAAGCTTTTTTTTTCTGCCTCCAAATTGTGCTATATTTGCAATATGAATACAAACACTATATATCACACACACACACACACATATATATATATTTAATGGTTCATTACAATTAAATGTAGCCATGTGTTTGAAAAACAAAATAAACTATCAGCAAATTATACTACTAGCCAAAGTACTAAAGCTACTGGCAAAAATATTAGGTAACATTTTATTTTGATAGTCCACTTTAGACAATCTATTAACAGTAAGTAACTTTGCAACTACATGTCAACTAGCAGTCATTAGAGTAGACTATGATTAGAATACTATTTGATGGGTCCATACTCCATACTGACTAACAGAAACTTTGCAAGTATATTAACTTATTCTACTAACCCTAAACCCCTTCCCTAACAGTCCACTTCGAGAGTTAGTAGACATGTAGTTGCAAATGAATGAGAATTAGTTGGCGTGTAGTTGACATGCAGTTACACAGTTACTTATAGTTAGTAGAATTTAAAGTGGACTATCAAAATAAAGTGTAACCAAATATTAAAGCACCGTTACAAATAGGTATTTTGATTACAACATATGGCCAGATTAATGCAATTAAGCGTTTTCAGTCAATGATGATTTTCAAATAAACTTGTTACTCGAAACTAATTTCATAAGACATGCCATATTTTACTAGTTCAACCACCATCAATAGTGTTTAAAAAACTGGGTTCAGTTCATTTGCACAAAGTGTTAATTCTGATTCATACGTTTAAAAAGGTGATTAGCCTAAGTGAGAATAAAAATATTTAATATGCACACTTAAGCGCGTGAAGGATAAAAGAAAATCCTTATCTCAATTAAACAAGAAGCGCAAATTTGGCACGTTTTTGATTGGACAAGGCACGTTGGGGATCAGCAGAAAAGCGTTTAAGGGGTGTGGTTTGGACCGATTTGACGGGTGTGCCCTTCATTAGTTTTATATAAAAAGTGGGACAAAATCCTGTTTTCGCCAACATCTTTTTCTGAAGACAATCTAACTTGAGAAAAAGAAGACGCAGCAATGAGTCTCTCTGATAAGGACAAGGCTATTGTGAAGGCCCTGTGGTCTAAGATCAGCTCCAAGGCCGATGATATCGGTGCTGAAGCCCTCGGCAGGTAATACTGAACTGCTGTCTTCCTATTTAGGTTAAGTTTACACATGTCTTTATAGGAAATTGTAAAATTACTTCGCATTCTTTGACTCGAGTGCTTTAAAGTATTATGTTTTATGCTTCATACCAAAATTGTTGATGTTGTTTTTTTCCTTTCAGAATGCTGACCGTCTACCCTCAGACCAAGACCTACTTCTCTCACTGGGCTGACCTGAGCCCTGGCTCCGCTCCTGTGAAGAAGCACGGCAAGGTTATTATGGGTGCAGTCGGCGATGCCGTTTCAAAAATAGACGACCTTGTGGGAGGTCTGGCCGCCCTGAGTGAACTTCATGCTTTCAAGCTGCGTATTGACCCGGCCAACTTCAAGGTAAGCCAGAACATAATATGCCAACTAATTTGTTGCAGTGGCTAGTGTAATTTAAGACTTCTCATCACGGACATGTTATAGTCATGGTAACGTGTTCTTGTTTCTTACTCTTCTAGATCCTGTCACACAATGTCATCGTGGTCATTGGCATGCTCTTCCCTGGAGACTTCACCCCAGAGGTTCATGTGTCAGTTGACAAGTTTTTTCAGAACCTGGCCCTGGCTCTTGCTGAGAGATACCGCTAAACATCCAGCGGGCATTCATGCGCCACACTGTGCGGCACCCCTAAACCAACTCAAGTGTGATGTCTGAATAACATTTCTCAATAAAAGGCACAGAATTATATCATGAGTCATGTCTTGTTTTATATTTGAACTTATCCTGTGTTTTCCAAACTCTCTTCTGTCGACTTTATGTCTCTTCTGAAAGCTTTATACTTGATTCTCACAGAGGTTCTCACTCGCTTTTATGGGTCCCAAAACGGAATCGGTCGGCCTATACATTTAGGTCTATACATATTCCTTTAGCAGAGGCTGTTTCCCAAAGAGGAACAAAGGTTGACATGCTAACAATGCGCAATACTTTTTCTGTTGTGTAATGGCAATTAATTATTATTTAATAATGTTTGTAGTGCTGTGGACAGAATTATATTATTTACATGATAAAGGGAAAAAGAAAGGTTGATTAAACTAAAACATCACTCTGCTTGCAAAGATAATTTAGCTGTTAATTTAATATAGCCCATTTAAACCTTTTGCTTCCACATTTGTTGTGTAGCCTACCTGTGTTAGTAAATAAAAAAAATAATATACATTGAATAAAACAAATACTTAAAAAGAAACAGACGATCAATAGAGACAAATAAGAAAATAGAGATTCACTCAGTGAAATGTATGCTGTTATTCTGTTGCATTAAAATCTACTTTGACATGCATGGATTTCATTCGCTTCCATTGCGCACAACATCAGTTTGACGTTTTGCAGTAAATAACGTGTTTTGTGTTTCGTGATCGAAGAAAGTTCTTCAGGGTTCGAAAATCAAAGTGAAGGGTAAATGATGAGGAGCTGTCTGTTTCAGACACACGATCTAAACTTTAAAAAAGTATCAAGCAAATGAAGTCGCGTTCTTTGAAGGCTCTCCAACTCTTAACTCTATATTCTCTTATTTTAGTTGGGGAAAACACCATTAACAGATAATGTGCTTCTCAATAATTTTGCCTCCATGCAAGGCACACACACAAGACATTTTGACCTCCGAAAAGTTTAAAAGTGATTCAAAACAGCTTTGCGTTTGTATTAAATTTCCATTCATAAACTTATGAAAGTGGAGTAACACTAAAATCTAAGGAGGAGAATGGGGTTCCTCTTATGATTCTATAAGGTGCTGGTCACGGTCAAACGAGCACTAACCTTTTGAGTTGATAGCAGAAGTTGTGATCTCTGTGTAGAATTATAACGAATTTAGGCCTGTAAGATACAATTCTGGGGAGCGGTTAGTTTATAAGTTTACAAGGCGACAAGAAAAACTATGCAACATTACTGTTTTCAGATGAAATATGCCCACATGGTGACAGTGAGATATTTTATTTCTGTTTTATCATATTAGAGAGTGAACACCCATTTCTCTCAATTCTCTCCATTCCTCTTATCAAATATGATATATATAAGAAGGGGTTTTGAATATTTGATTGGGACGTTTTTAATTATTTTATAGAAAATCTGTAATGGTGGAAGACGCATAAATATTATCCAGCTTATATATGGGTACAGATGCATGCTTAGGTTATTGATTAAAAACAGAAATTAAATGTCACGATTTTCTACATTGTGTGAATTAGCTATGCTGTTGAAAACGGTAATGGTTGGCACAAGCAGTCGGCTAAAAGACAGCAACAAAAGTCATAAAGAAAAGATCAAATGTATATTTTAAATTAAAACCACTTACGTTGAAGGAGCAAGAAATCATATGTGACCCTGGACCACAAAACGTTTTTGTTTGTTTGTTTGTTTTAATTGAGATTTATACATAATCTTAAAGCTGAGACCTATTTTAAAATATGGAATGTGAGGGGGGCAAACGAACAAACAAACAAAAACACACATATATCTTAAATATCATTATTTGAGTAGCATTCACAGAAACGTCCACTTTTGGTACGGGAAGATGTCTTAAAATATATTTATTTTTCTATTTACGCTATAGTGTGTGTGTGAGTGTGTGTGCGTGTGTGTGTGTGTGTGTGTGGCTTTTTGTGCAATTATTTAAAGACATCATGTGAATTCAAGTTGATGCCCTATGCA
>JAUMHE010000044.1:3324102-3334287 GCA_032359235.1 Enteromius mattozi | reverse complement strand
ACGCACACCATTTTATCGGTAAAAGGCCAGTTGGATGGAAACAGGCTGGAGACAGCAAATTTCGCTAATTTTTTTCCACGCAAATTCTCTTTGTTGATAAAAAAAACAGCGTAAAAACTTGATGGAAACTTGGCTGATGACGTCATCACGCACACCATTTTATCGGTAAAAGGCCAGTTGGATGGAAACAGGCCGGAGACCACAAATTTGCTATTTTTTTTTCCCGCAAATTCTCTGTGTCGATAACAAAACAGTGTAAAAACTGGATGGAAACTTGGCTAATGACTGACTTCATCAGATTTCATGTTAAAAGCAGTGCTGTCACTTTAAAACCTGATGCAAAAGACTTGGATCTGACACACATCCGATTTTCTCTCAACTCTTTAAGGTACGGTCCCACTGCAGTTTGGGCATGCAGCTATTTGTCGTATGCAGCTGCAAATATGGGCGGTCGTGTTGTACAGTATAGCACGACATGACACGGCTAAAATTAGCACCTCCTCCATTTTTGCCAGACAACAGTCATGGTGTGAAGAGAGAAAGGTCACGCAGTGGCCAGACTGGGCTTCACGTGATGCGATTTCGCAGGTCACTAAGCGAACTTTGGAACGCAGTGGCATGCGCAATTTTGTCACAGAAGCTTGGATTTCCGATCTTTCTCTTTCGCATGCGTATGAATGGAAATCAATGGAGCAAAAATTGCAGTGTGACCGTACCTTTACAGTTATTTAGGACTTTATAACTCGTTTAAGACCATGCTACAAGATCACACACCAAACCCAGTATTTTGAAATAATTGTGTTATACACAATAACTATAGCTGACTTTCAGACAGAAGTTATGACTGACAACACTGCCTTCATACTCTTTTAAGCTAGAATTGTGGATATGTCACAAGCGCTTGTCCGCGATGTTGCGGTCTCCGGGATATTGTTATTGTTGCACATCTCTCATCCTTTCCTTTTGCGGTTGTGAAACAACGGCTCGGGGAAGTGTTGCCACCTTGTGGACTAACTAATTAATGCAAAAACAATTCAAGGCGTAATTCAAGGCCACCTGCGCGTACCCTTCCCTCGATTTGTGCCATTAGAGCTGTCGTTTTGGCAGCCATCTTGTGTAACATCATCTATCCCAAACACACATTGGTGGGCACAGTTAGTGCACATAGCCTCTGCCAACAAGGCTAACTATTAGCACTTTGTGTAGAAAGACGCTCCATTTCATTTAATTGTTCAGCAACATGCTAAAATGACTCAAAACAGCAGTCGCGTATCAATATCCATGCAAAATACTGCACAGCGACACACTTCAATACACTTTTAGCAACATTTTAGCAATCATATAACACCACAGTGCCATTCACTTTACAGTAAATGTCGAAACCCAGTTTCCTGACTCTAGTCGTTTCAGCGCTATGCCTCATGCTCCCAAACAATCCCCTTGTCCAGCCCACCATGTCCACCCTCTCCTGCCGAAGAACAGGGCTGCATCGGTTACTATGCGTGCATGTGTGGTGGTGACCTTCCTTGCTCTTTGTCTGCTCATAAACAGTGTCCTATTGAGATGACAGTGAACAGAGCACAGTGTGCCCCCCTCCCCGCCAGCGCCCTGTCATTTCTCAGTGGCATGCAGAAGACCTTTCCCCAGCACAGCCAGTCTCTACCCTCCTCCGGAAGGAATGCCTTGCCCTAAACCCGTGCCCCTCTCTCCGTACCTCTGTCGCTTTGCATTCCAGAGCAGCGGAAGTTGACATCTCCTGCCTCCAGGGGGTCCCACACCCACCGCAACATTATTAAGATTAGCTATCTTAAGGGAAGTCTTATATCGGTCTACATTCGGTGACCAGTAGGAGTGATTATACCATGCTCGTGGAGTCAGGAGAGCTAAATTCCTCAACGCTTGTTTCATATTATGAAAACATGTCAAGAAAAAAAGACTGGTCATTAGTTTCACTCAAGCGAGAACGGATAAACATTAAGGGGTGTTTAGTTTTGATGATGATGTTCAAAGGTCTCTTTATCACTGTGTGAAACTCAAGGTTTGCAACAAGCTGCTTAATTTTTCTTGGCTATGACGTGGAATTTGGGATGCTTATCTGCAAACTAGGAATAAATTGACTCCTTAAACTCGAGGGAACTGCTTGAGTTATTTGTATCTTGTCTAAAGATAGCAGTCAGAGTTAAATAACTCACTGTGCTGCAATGATGGTCTCTCTTCCCCGACCTCCTCGCTCTCCTCTTTCGATTCCTTCGACTCTCTTATGGGTACCACCAAAATCCTAAAAGAGGGGAAAAAAGGATGAATTATTTACGGAACGGTTTAAATTACGACTAACATTGGCAGATTCTTTCGGTCGCACCCTTCATTTTAGACGTTTGGAGTCATCTCGAGCACTAGAGAAGCCACTCCTCACGTCTGTTGATCCAAAAAAGCCTTTTCTGTGAGAGACTAATTCGTCTTGGCTCTCTATCATCATTGCTTACCACCACAACACACCCCTCATCTCCCTCAACCACAACAACATATTACTTGGCAAATCGCTCCGAGCCTGGGAAAGCTCTGCGCTGTGAGCCGTGTTTTTTTGGTCCGGAGTTCTACTGAGTCACCCGCCTAAACCCAAAGACACACCCCTGCCGGACATGAGACGGCATCCAGAAACATTCCAGAACATCGTGGACCTTCACAAACACTCCTACACCTCAGATTTCCTCAAGAGCAGGGTTCAGGCGACTTTGTGGTTACAGATCTGCATGACTGGAAAATAATCATCTTAATATCGTACAGACATTCATTTCTGGTCATCTACACTTCCACTTGAAGAATCAAGGGCACGGTCTTCTAAAGCTCAACATCTCATACATGCATTTCTGCAGTTTTGGTGGTGAATTGATATGATTTTATGGAGTAACAATGTCAAAGCAGGAACATTAGGTTACATTGTTCCAACACTTTTGTCATGCCAGTTTCTAGAGGGAGAAAGAAACAGAGCCTTGTACAGGAGTGACAGCCAAATCACAAAGAGCCATTCATTCAGCCTCTAACTCCACAGCTGGTTCTAATATAGAGCTGGGAGGAGCACTGGGAAGAGAGAGAGAGAGAGATTGCCTTTAAAACACACGTAATGCTTCTCATTTGCCCACTGCTGAGAAAGTCTGATTCTTTCTGGGAAAACAAAAGAGTATCTTACTGTAACTATTAAGTCTTTCTAATGCGCAGTTTCTTTTTACTGGATGCATTAGTGGTTTATGAGTAAATTTGTCGAGTTATGGACACTGAAATTTAATTTGAGGATAAAAAAATGATGTAACAAAGATAGAGTGGAGATTCAAAATCGAATTTAAATTTGCAAATAAACATTTTAAGATTTGAAAATGTGTTCAAGAAACACTGATTTAAAATAGACATTTTGTGTACAACTTGAGTGTTTTCATTCCAAAAAAAGGAGAAGAAGCCAAAAAGTCACTGTCAATTTTCAAGTTAAAGTTTTGGTCAAATTGTTACGATTATAATATACACTATCATTCAAAAGTTACTATTGTTAAGATTTAAAAAAAAAGTCTATTATGCTCACCAAAGCTGCCTCATTTTATTAAATACACACTAAAAAAGTAATTTTGTTAAATATTACTACAGTTAATGTTTTCTCTTTTCTAGAATATTATAAAATGTCATTTATTTCTGTGATGCAAATCTGAATTTTCAGCATTCCTGCTCTGGTTTTGTCACATGATCCTTTAGAAATCATTGTAATATGCAGATTTGCTTCCTTTCATCATGGTGGAAAACAGTTGTGCTACATATTTTTGTGGAAACCAAGATACATTTCTTCTGGATTCTTTAAAGAATAGAAAGTTTAAAGAACAGAATTTATTTGATATTAAAATCTTTTGTAATAAAGACACCGTAAATGTCTTTACTGTAAAGTTTGAACAATTTAATGCGCCCTTTCTGGAAAAAAAAGAAAAAATATAATAAATAATAAATAATTTGGATAATAGCATAATTTGCAAATAAAAAAGAAACATGCTCAATAAAGTGGTCTCAGATTGTATACAGTATACCACACTGTTTATCACGCACTGTGTCACATACTATACTATTAAACCGATAATCATTTTTACCATAATGACTATGTGGATGGTGATAAATTTGGATAAGGCCAACACATGCACATAAAACAATAGCTCGAAAGACTGACACCACACTTGACTACAAACTTATGTCTAGGGCCACTAACATAAATGTCTCCTTCCAACCACACGTGAAGCCACACAACAGAAGTTCAAGACCTTTAGATAGAGGAGTATGATACTGTTCTATAAACTACATGAGGGCTACGGCCCATTGAAAACAAGTGTGCACATGCGTACGTAGAGTTCAGGTTCAGAAAGAGTTACAGGAAAGGGAGCTACAGTTCCCCAAAGACCCAAAAGGAGTCGGTCACTTCCTCCCGGGCAAGGTGAAGGGGAGACTTCTAAATCAGGGAGGGAGAGAAAACCAGAAAAGACAGAAACAGTAACAGAACAGACAAAAAAAATGCAGCAAATTCAGCAGGAAGGAGAACAGAAAGACAAAGGGTGTAGGTCCAGGATGGACACCAAGAGAGGCGAAAACAGCAAAGGGTGATATTTAAATGGAAACGTCTAGAGCAAAAATACTTTCAGACTAAGAAACCCAGCGTGAGTCATTTCAAATACCATTGGCTTTACGTTTTGTGATCTTTGCTGACCATATGCTGTAAAAAAGCACAGCAGGACTAGATGAAACTTAATGAAAACACAGTTTGAAAGGTCTCATCGTCCCGATTGTGATCGTATTTAGTGCATTCCTCTAACCACTCAAGAAAAAAACATAAGACAAAGCTGGAACTGTGCCGTGTCTTTGAACTACGCTTGACAACTCTTACAGCCCCAAGTAGACTTAGTTTTCGTACACATACACTAGCGTAAAATGTCAAGTATAGGCTTTAGGCCCCAAGAATATTAACTATAAAGATAACTTTACTAGCATTCACACCAATGGACGATAACGTCCAGTTTTTTACAAGCACATACTTTAGATTTATTGTCTGCCACTTTAAATGCTCAATCTCTTGTAACTCAGGTGGATTCTGATTGGATGTCAAAGTTTGTGAGAATAATAAATAGTTCTGAAAGTGATTCTAATTAAGTAATTAAGTAATTGACTGAATTGACAACACAGATTCATAGATTTAAGAAGTTGATTATAAAAAATGCCCCTATAAACCAATTAAAGGGCCCAAATATTGCCTCTAAATGGAAAAGTGGCTCTTATCTTGAATTTGGGAGGCATTTTTGGTGCGCAGAGCCCCTGTTAATTTCTGACCCTGAGTAAGGCGAATCTGGTCTGGGAGGAATACTTCTCCACTGGTGGTCCAAAGCTGTTGTTGTGTGACCAGATCTTGCTGATATCCATTCATGGAAGAATAACACACATAACTCAGTGCTCAGTTCTTCTCAATTTGTGGACCGTCTGGGGACATTTTCGCTGGGTTAGGGGGTTACGTAACAAAGCTGCCAGCTTCGTAAATATAGGCTGTTACGAAGTTCCAACCAGGACCTTACAGAGAATTATGACCAATGCTGGAAACTGTCCACATGCCCTGCGCATACAGGGCTGTTTTTTACATTAAGGAGTGGTATACGGAGAAAACGACGGCATCCAGAGAAACGCTGCGGCCTGAAGCCAAAGCTCAAGGCCCAGGGAGGGGCCTCTCTCTCCTCACGTTACGACCGGAGCAGGAGCAGAACAAACACACGCCGCCTTGTCATTGGTCATTGTGCTGACCTCCAACAGGAAACGGCCCCGCGGGGTGGAGTCGGGCAACAGGAACCACCACAGACATCCAAAATTACCCCTCCAAAAAAGAACCAATGGCAAATTCCTCAGAGAACCTGGATTAAGGGTGATGAATGGCACGGACAAGCTGGGAGGGAATATAAATGCTTAGAAGTAGAAAGAGACAAACAAAAGAGACATGTTGTAAGTGTCGTGTCATGCAGCAGCGATAGGGTCACGAGTACGTAAGGGGTGACGATTCATCACTGCGGTCGGGAGACTGCTCGCTAATGTAAACAAAGAAGATTTCACGGGGAACGTTCACAGCCTCAGCCATTTCCAGGTCCCAGACCTCTTGTGTGGAATCCCAAACTTTTCCAGAGGGCAACTCTCATACATCCTGACGGAGCTGAAGGCATACAGAGTTACGATAAAATGACGGCTGTGTGTAGACGTTTGCGCAGGACCTTTTGCGAGAGACTCGACTGAACATTTCTGGGATAGACGAGGCACAGCACACACCCCAGAACACATGTCCCACACATGCAGCAGACAAACACTGAGACACACCTTCACTCAGGGGACTCCGGTCTGCTCTAAAATTTCCATTCTCCCCTTCAGATTAATGCCTTCTCCGGATTAGAACGGTTCTTAACTTTCGGCTGGGCCAAAAAAAACAAGGCACATACATTACACAAGAAGGAGCAAAAAGCTACTTGTGCATTACTTTTGTAATGAGCTATAATTGATGATGTCTTAAGCGAAATGTAACCATAACTATTTCCAAAAGGCCATGTATTGCGTCACAACTGCACATTATGATATGTGGGCAACTGTTGCAAATTGAGTTCAAAGTCATGATGTAATTGAAGTAGAGACAGATCTTTTCTTCCAGATTGAGAACAGAGTAAAACAAAAAAAATAAAATATAGTCTAAATGCGAGCTTAAGGTTGAGTGTTATAAAGTGTTTATCAAGACAAAATAAGATATAACAATTATATGATTAAATTATATATATTTCTTTTAGAAAATATGAAAAGAATTTTAGATTTATTCAAAACGTGCTGAGCCTTGACATTGCTTTTATAATCATTACACATTTGACATATTTGATAAGATGAGCTCAGGCTAACATAACGCAGTCGCTTTAAATTTTATATGAACAAACTATGCACCTACTTTTAGATCAGAAACTTAACAGCTTTCATAGTGGGCCAGTTGTAAACAGATACAGACTTTGGAGTTGGTAAATTGTAATTAAATGTGCTAATCTATGCTTTAGTCAGTCTGGATGTTCTGTAACAGCATCAAAGGTATTAGTACTTACCCTTAACTGAAGATGTGGATTGTTAATTAAATAAGTAAACACTAGAATACTTGCTGCCTACATGACTTTTTTTGGCAAACACTTATTGTGGAGTGTGCTGATAAAGTTACAGTTTGTGTTGCATTGTTTGTTTGTTGGGTGTGCATCGTATTGGTCTGAATGCATTATTTTCTATGAGATATTTTAATTATTTAATTGAAACTTTTGCTGTTTTTTTAGGAACTGGCCATGAACAGTAATTACATACAAAATAATTACATGCAAAATAATGAGCATACAGCAGAAAGGCATGTGTTAATGGCAAGCCTTCATATTTGTCAACAAGACTTCACTGATTTTATACCTGATGTGCCTTGATGTTGTGTTGTGAAGTTTGAATGGGAACGAACAGGCTGTTGAACCAAAACAAAAGTTAGAAATTACTGCCGAATGAACAAAGTGATGGTGACTGTCTGTGTGCTTGATGATTGTTGGCATTGTCTAAGATGAACTGAACATCACATTGAAAGTGACAGACAGATTTACACACCTATCAAGCAGAATAATTGGTGGGGGCAAGTTAAAGTGAACATGACAAGCCAAAAAACTGCTGCGAATCACACCAAAGCTGCCCGCTATCGCATATGATACTTAGGACAAATAATGGAGTTTTGCTTCAATATATCAGAAGCATTTTCTGAAAAAGAAAAAGCTCAGTAAAGTCACAAATGAGAAGACGGCCATATAATAAGGTGATAAAATGAATTTGGAGAGCTAGCACTGGTGTCTAAAGCACAGTTGAGATCACTTAAGATACTCCTGAGCAGATAAGTGTGAAATACTGGGGTCTTTACATTAGGAAATAAATCAGAAAAGTGTCAATACCATCAAAGAGAAACGACTGAGATGCAGATCCCCTGTGTGTTTTTCTTTCCTGTGGGGTGGGGGGTCAGGTCTTGAGAGGACGTCAATCATTAAGTGACACGCCAACAATTAAAGGAAATTAAAAGCGCTCGGGACAGATTCGCGTAAACCTGTGGCTTAATTTCATTAGTCTTGCAAACAACATTTAGAGTCCCAGCGTGTGGTCCACCGTACAAATGGGGTTTATCACCGCGCATTCCTGCGACTTCACCGCATGAGCCAAACGACGCGCATTCCTGCGCCCTGCGCGCCACGACGCGACGCGACTGCTGGGATCGCTTTACAACCCTCATAGCTGTTACTTCAACACACCACAGGCGAGAAAGAATGAAAGTAGCCCCAAAAACAAAAACACAAAGTCGCGTGGCGTGACTAAAGCCATGTAGTAAAAAAAAGTCACAGTCACACAAAAGAAATAACTAAACCCCAACAAAAACATACGTTTCAGTAAGCTTTCTGGTTGTTATTGACACGTTCAAGAGGTGTTTCACAATCAGTAACATGCTAATTAAAATCAGCGCACGTGTTAAACCCAACACTTCTTGGCCAACCAAATCAAGGCCAGTGATTTCAAAACCGCTGCAGCAAAGTGATGAACATCTGGAAGTCATGAAGAACTCCAGCCGTCCCACCCTCTCCCCAGAGTCACAGCAGTCACGGGGCTTTCATTTAATGAAGAATTCACCCCAAACCGCCATCAGCACTCATTTACCCATCGAGCCCGTTTAAATACACCATTACAGCAACAGTCAGATAAAACACAGAAAAGCTGTTTCATGACCTGACTGGACTATTACAAAAAGGCGCGCGTCCGCAAATGAACCCAGATTACATTAAAACTAATGTTTTATTTATTTATTGACCTGTTTTTAATAACCAAGGGATTATATTCCTTATGAATTAAATCTAATTCCACACGCGCGTCTCTCTCAGGATCCCACTGCTAAGGCTTTGTGCGCGCGCGCTTCCCATTATAGATGCTTTTTTAATTTCCATATTCCTGTAATAATATATCCACCAATAAAAGCGAGCATCGTTTTTCAAACGAACGCAACACTGACTCTAGAAATAAGTCATGTATAGCAGCAATAAGTCCCTATCGTATACCGTTACTTTGAAACTCATAGTAAAATAGAGCAGCACAAAGACTGAAGCGTCACAACCACGAAAGCAAATGGAAAAACGGCAGTGCACACGTATACAGCACAACTGTATGTTTTTTCCCGATAAAAAGCACGAGGTTAAGCAGAAAGCATGCGTGTATTGTCACCTACCCCCTTCCAGCGCCCTCAGTCGATAAGGCCAGCTTCAGTCTCACTGACAGAGACAAAAACACCGCAGCCGAGGCGTGAAGCGAACCCCTCCCATCTGCTCTTAAAGAGCCACTCTTCCTTAATCCCATAACCCTCCTCAAATATTTGCTTTTCTTATTTTCGCTACACAAATCTTCTCAAAGAAGAGCAGTTAGCTCAGTGACGCGGGAAACAGCACGCTCGCTCATAATCATTAAATAGACGTTCGCGTAATATATCGGAAATCATATTAAGTTCTGCTTTAATTTTCCATTGAATCTCTGTATTGCAATTTGTGATTTGATAGCGCGAGTGATATGCTTGGGGCATGACGTCATACTGGGCTTACGTCACCGATCGATGGCAAAGATGAGGACACCCGTCGTCCATCTGGGCTGTGAGGAGACATTAAGATGATATTAATTTGTTATTAGGTCGCAGATGGACGGGCGCGCTCTTCTCTTTGTCTCGTTACATATCAGTGACACGTTGACCATATGGAGGTCGCTTTGAGGAGCAGACAATCAAGCTGTGAGGAGATTAATAAGAGCGGTTCAAAAACGGTTTTAAAGAAAAGTCTGTATTTACATATTAGTATATTTATTTTATCCTTTATTTTTTCTAGGAAGGTCCCAAATGAATCTTCTTCCAGGGGAGTTCTGGCCAAGATGTTAATACATTAATACATATATTTTAAACATTAATTAAAAAATATATATTTACAATATACTGTAAATATACATAATGTATGGAATATATTGTAAATATATACACTACCGTTCAAATGTTTTAGAACAGTAAGATATTTAATGGTTTTTAAAGATGGTTCTTCTGCTCATCAAGGCTGCATTTATTAGATTAAA
>JAUMHE010000044.1:3299803-3324002 GCA_032359235.1 Enteromius mattozi | reverse complement strand
GCCTTGATGAGCAGAAGAAACATCTTTAAAAACCATTAAATATCTTACTGTTCTAAAACTTTTGAATGGTAGTGTATATATTTTATTAATGTAAATAATTAAATTAATTAAATATTAATATTTTCATGTAGTCTAGTATGTGTGCGTCAGTATCAATATAGATAAGCGCTTAAAGCTTTTAATATGAATATTTATTAATTATCTTAAAATATGTACAATGTATTTACTACATTTGAATATTTTACATAATATTAATATACACATTTAATATTTACATTTAACAGGCATATCTCTATCAGTATATGTAAACACTTTAATATACAACAGCATTACAGCTTTTAATATAGTAATAATTTTTTCAAAATATTATTTACATATATTTGCTATATAGTGAATGACCATACTGTAGATATTTCCATTTATTAAAAATACACATATTATTTACATGTAATGTGTATCTTTATCTGTACATATTACTATGAAAAAATCTTGAAATATTATTTACAATATATTTACCATACAGAGAATACTTTGTAAATTATATAAGTTCTATTAATATTAAATACACATTTATTCACGTTTTATATTTGTGTGTGTGTGTGTGTGTTTCTACATATACACATAAACACTTAAATAAAGCCACAGTTAAACAAAACAGGAGAAGTTTCTTTTAATATAAAAAGTAAACTTGGAAAAAAAAAAAAAAAAAAGGACAAACATACGAATAAATAAAAAAAAAAAAATCATTTTGGTTATTAAAAATACAGATCAGTATTTAGACCAAAAATTTGCACAGTATAGTGTCGAGACAGGCAGTAGAGGTCAGACAAATATTAAAATAGTGCAAGGCAGATATTACAGCAGTCCAACTATAGTAGGTAGACCAAAGTATTGCTAATTCAGGACATTATCTACATTCAACAACCAAAATGGCAACATCTAAATCATCCTCCTTTTTTCCAGTTTACATACTAGTGCATAATGTGGATAGTATACATTACATTACTGTGCATTTACAATAACATGAACATTGAATTGAAAGTAGGATTGGGTGCAGCAGTGGCAGTAAAACTCAAAGCAGTCAGTGCAGAACGTCAGTGTGCTCTTTTGTTAGTGCAGTGCAGAACTTTTTCCACAGTTAATCACTATATTAATGCCTTATGCTTCCTCCGTTACCTAAAGAGACACGCATCCAGAGAACGAGCCAGGGATCTCCACTATATACATTCTACAGTCTTCAAACAAATCCAGCTTTTTTTTTTTTTTGCTTTTCTGCATCAATGCTTGAGCCAAGGGCAGAATTAGTTTTAAAAACAGTTTGCGCAAATGACGTTTAAGATTAAACACGTCTCCTCTGAGCTCAGTCTGTCAGTGGTTAGTCTTCAAAAAGACATAGAGCTTTTACAAATGCTTTAATGCTCCACTGAGTGCAAGCAGATAAATCAAACAGCACTACAAGGTTTTATGTGGCAATGCATTCACACACACAAATAAATGCCTGGAAGGACTGTGGCTCATATGGTTGCCCTCTTTCTCACACTCACACAAGTGCACGAGACGGGGAAAGACAGCACAAACAAACAAAAGGAGGAAACACAGAGGAGCATCTGAATGCCGTGTGCTGATTGGAACCTAAAATTATCTCCGATGTTGAGCAAGAAGCTGTTTTTTTTCTCTACTGATGACTACTTTGAGCGGTTCTGCCGCTTCTGTGCCCATGAAGATCATAATGACTCTGTTTACAGCAGATAACCTCTCAGAGTAAACAGACTGCAGCTCCGGGAGAGAGAGCCTGGCTCAGGAATGTGCACAGTGTGTTTTAGTGTGTGGCCGGGGGTTGAGTGATGGAGCGGGAGATCATGTCTGCCTTTACATCGACCCGCGCACGGCTCTGCCACACCTCAGCACTCCAGCCGCCGAAAACTGGATCGACTGAGGGAATTCCTGGAAAGATGAGCAACAACAGATCCACCATTCAGATAAATCCCATCTGGTGACTTCGGGTCATCACTCACTACAGGAAATGTGGTTTGGATGAGGAAAAACAAGTCACTTAAAAATGCTTTCATTTTATTATTATTTTTTGTGTATTTATTTATTAAACTATATATGTATATATTTATTTAATTGTATTTTTATTACTTGTGTTTAATTTTATTAACAAAATTAATGTATTTATAAAATTTACATATAACTACATATATTTGAGTTATTATTTAATATTTATATAATATTAGGTGACCAGACACTTGCAAAAATGCTTTCATTTTATTATTTGATTTATTATACACATTATCAGTAGTATTTATTTATTGAATGCAGATGCAACTGTTTATTAGAACCCTGTTTAAGCAAAGGCACTTTAAAAACTAATTTTTAATTGTAATAATTACACAATATATTATTTTATAACAACAACAACAGTAGTAGCAGGGCGCTATAAAATCCATTTTATTTTATTTTAATTTTTTCCAAATTCAGTTTTCCCCCATTTAGTTGTTTCCCCCATTATGTTTTAATAATTACATAAATGTTTAATGTCTAATTAATTGAAATCATGAAACACACAATTTAACAGCAATTTATTAAAAGTTTAACAAAAAGTAAATTTTTAAGGTCTGAAATATTTTTTTCCTCAAATTCAGTTTTTTTTTATTTTTAGTTTTATTTTTTTACCAAATTGAGCATTTTCTATTATTTTTCTGGATTCCATTTCTTTGGTTTCATGTTTCAAATGTTTTAAATGTTAATAAGCAAAAGCATCTCTTAATAATTGATTTTATAAAAAATTATTATTATTTTATTCTGTATTTTTCAGAAATACTGTGTATTTTCTGGTAAACAAATTCTGGTAAATAATTTGTCCGTTAAACATTCATTAAAATATAATTTAAATATTTTATTAATTTTTTTGGTTGAATGTTTCATTTAAGTGTACTAACCTACTTTTGATTTATTCAACCAAAATTTGGCAATTGCCGTGAAATTCCGTGTTTTACAGTAAGTCTTATTTCTATCACTGCATTCTGTGATTCCGTCCGCATTTTCTGCATCGCGGAAATCATAGAGCCCAAAATAACAGTAACCATAGTAATAATATAACATTAATAAGAATAAAAATAATGTTTTAATAATTAGACAATTTGACATATTCAGAGCTGTAATAACTGACTGTTTTATGAATAATTTGATAATAGTAATTTCATATTAACATTTGTAAATTAGAAATATGAATATTTATGATAAAGGTATTTATTATAACTATTAATATTTATTTATTTAATGTAAATGCAACAATATTTTAGTTTATCAAGCATGTTATACACCATAAAATGGTGACTGGCTGCTAAACAACTTGCAGGAGTCAGGATGCACAGATTTTGAATGAGTTTGGTGGTCCCCCGGCTGCTACGACCTGTTCTGCTGTTGTGGTCTGATTGAATTCAGATGAACTCTGTGTGATGTTACCTCTGTGTTGGTGTGGTCGGCAGAGGCAGTGGTCTGTAGAGTTGAGGGATTTTGCGGTTGATAAGAGGAAACAGAGCTTCTCTCAGTTTAGTGTAGTTCCGCTCCAGCTCTCGATGGTACTCCTTCTGATCCGGACCGATCAGAGACTTGTTCTTCCTCAGAGCATCCTCACACCTGAGTCAAGAACACTGCAGTTAGTACATTACAAGAGACCCAGAACTGTCAGTCCAACAGAAAACGCTGCTTTAACTGGAGGATTCAGTTCAAACCTTCAATCGCCCGTTCACTTCATTCTTAGCCAAGGGAAGATAGCACGCTGATCTGTGGTTTAGGTAATTGGCAGCTTGAGCATGTTGGAAATAGACTGCGGCCATGTTTAGCACCATAAAGATCCAAACCAAGGCCACATAACAACTAGGGGTACGAAACTTGGGGCTGACGGCAAATCAGTTTGATTCTTGATTCAATGGGACATTTTCTAAATTCAAAATGATTCAATTCAATTTTATATACTGAACTGTTTGATTCAGTAATGTGGTCAAATGCTTTCACAAATCTCAAAATGCTTCTTCATATGTATCTTAAGCAGAAAAAGGTAAATTAGTTAAATAAAGTTATGCAATACTCGAAAATTAAACATTATAAAATACTGCTGCCTTACGCAAAATGATGCATTTATTTGAAAATGATTGCACTCTTTTATAAATCACGTTTTCCACCAGTTTCATTACTTGTACTTTTAATACAATCATTTCTTACATCTGTTGGTTACAAGCTAGCATAACAGGGACAATAAACAAACTAAATAAAAAGAAAAAGCCAACAATGACAAAAGAAGAGATCTGAGTAAAATCATTACAGCAACTCAATCTGCAGATCTGCCCACCAAATTAATAAATGACTCCCACACACTCAAAAACATGCTGTTTCCTTTCCTTAACTAAACAAATCCTTTCCAAATGCAAAATTTCACTTTATCAAGTCCATGACCCACATATGCAGTGTTGGTACTTCTACTTTAAATCACATGTTGGTGAGTAATTTTGGTTACACTTTATTTTAAGGTGTCCTTGCTACAGTGTCATTATACATTTAAGTACTGAGTAATATTAATTAACTACATTTACTTACTATATGGTTAGGGCTTGGCTTAGGGTTACTTGTGTAATTTATTCTTATTTCAATAGTAAGCACATGTAACAAGGACATAAAGGGAGTCGGAAATTTTCGCCTGCTTTAAAATCCATTTTGCATCCCTTTTTCTTTCCTCCGCATTCGTCATCTCTTTCATCAAAATGCATGCTATGGATGCAAAAACACAGAAAAATGAACCAAATCCGATTTTTTTTTTTATGACGGGCGAAAGTTTTGGAGGCAGTGTGTAAAAATGATTGACATAATGTGAGGTCGAATGTATAGTGAGCATGCTTGTGTGCAAGAATGTGTGCATAAAAGTCACTCCACCTTTTCGTGAAGTCCTTGAAGCAGAGGCGCAGTTTATTGTGATGCCGGAAGAGTTTGGGGTCCTCAGGAATTTCAGACAGGAAGACCTGAGCCACCTCCAGCGGACCCTTTGTGACAACATGTACAGGTTCACATACACAAACAAACCGACATACTGGAGGAAAGCCATGTGATCTAGAATATCACCTGATTAACAGTGGTGCCGACACAACCCTGAAGCACCATCTGGAGCATCTTTGAGTCGGCAGGGTCCTGATGGGTCGCGAAGGCCAGCTCCTGTGTTTTCTTCTGCATATCCTCGATGGCCACCTCCATCGGCATCAGAATGATCTGCAGGAAGGAGGACAAATGTTTAGAAGATCTGCCTCGAGGCGAGTTACGAACCTCCCAAAGTGAAGCAGCCCACACCTCCTCTTTATGGATGACGTTGATGCGGGTCTTGATGTAGGGGAAGGCATGGGACGTGGTGAGGATTGTCTTGCGTTTGTACTGCTCGTGCAGGTCACCGTGGGCCCGGCCGTCCAGCGTGAACGGAGTACAGTACATGAACGTGCGCAGGTTATAGTTCTTGTCAAAGTACGTGATGCGCTCCTTCAGCTCGTAAGTGTCGAAGAAGGGCTCCACGTATGTGATCTGCAGGTACGCCTGGGTAACATAAACAGACAGCTCTGGTCAACGTGGAGACCATATGTACCAATCTGAAATGTTCTGAAATGAATTCGGGTTGCTATTGTTAACTACACGGAAATAAAAATTAAAAACAATAATAAAACAAAACAAAAAAATGAGTGCTGTCATACAATTAATCACATCTAAAATAAAAGTTTTTGCTTGTGTAATATATGTACTGTTTACATTTATTAGTTATGTATATATAAATACACACCCATACAGAATATATTTTATATTATATATAATTATTAAATATACAAATATAACATTTTTGGTAAATATATATATACACACACGTGCATATGTGAAAATACACAGAATATACACATTATGTAAGCAAATAGTTAATTGCGATTAATTCTTTGACAGCACTAAAAATATGTTTAAGGTGAAGTGTTAAAATACAAATAATAATAATAAAAAAAAAAATCACATAAAATTACAGAAACTAAGCAAAACTGAAAATATAAATAAGAATCAATTTAAATATAAATAAATACTCCAATAGTTTGTGTGTGTATATATATATATATATATGATACTAAATGAATATGAATGTCAGTCTTGTACTAGCATTATATCATATCTTACCTTATTGGGGTCCAGTTTGTTCTTGTCAACATGGTTGGAGTCCTTAATGATCACCACCACTTCATCACCAAATCGTTCAGAATAAAACTCCTACAAAGGAAATCAGCACAAATTTTACAATATGCTCATATTAAAATCATCATCTGAGATGCACAAAACCAACAGATAATCCATTTTTTAGATCACAGTTCTGATTCTGACTCAAGATTTGTACCCCTGAAATACAAATAATTTCTCATAAATTAATATAAATTTCTATACGTTTTTATCTTCATCCTTTAAGAAGGTAGGACACTTTCAAATATAGGGGAAATAATATATAAAACAAATAATATAGGGATTTTTAGAAACAAAGTAAAAATAAATAAATAAATGAAACAACTTGAAAATGTTAAACGAATGTTTATAATTGTAATGGATTATTTAAAAATTAAACAAACATAGATTTAATAGCAATATTTGTAAATAATCTATTATTATTAATACTAATAGTTGTTATTATTTAAATAAAATATTACTATGATTTTATCAGAAATGTACCTCTAGTCTATGAGAGATCTCAGCCAGTTTGGTGATTGAAGGCTCTTTATAGACAAACTCCTGCTCGTCCAGATCTCCAAAGCGGCATCCATAGAAACCCACACGGAAGTAGGTGCCAAACATCCTCTATGGCCTGAACATTTAGGACAGGAACAATTGAGATACATGTAAGAAGACAGAAGTGTGTCACATAAAAGCCTAAATAACATCTGTTCCAGCCACATCAGGCCTAAAGGCACAACACTGATGGCATGGAGGATGGGTTTATGGATCCGAATGTGAGCACATGTGCCCCAGGACATCACTGACTTGTGCCATTCTTGTGAAATGGCCTTACATAAGTGTGTCAGAGATGGTGAACCTTATAGTGGGATGGAACAGCTTAAATTTTATGTTGGGTAACCAAGTTCATGTTCACTCACCAGGAAAACATCCAGACCGCACAAGGGGAGAGTGATGGAGGAATAAAAAGAGATAAAGACCAGAGACAGTTAGTTTCTGTGTGGGAGAAAATTCCCTCTCACATAAACTGCAACATATGGTACTGATAAATACAGAAGCACAGTGTGATCGATCAGACATACCTCCCATCCAGAGCTCTGTGTGCGGACACAGCAGGAGACACATCAACACCGACAAGACAGAGAAGAGACATCAATCAAACATCTAAACCACACACATTAGAATAACATAGAGCTTCACACCACAGCTCAGCAACTAATGTCTGTGCTCCAGATCTCAGCCCAAGACCGCACAAATACTCATTATATAGCTATTAGAGATGTCTAATACAATTGTTCCTTTAGTATGAAAAATTACTATTAATTCATTCAATTATAAACCGTTAAAACTATGATTTAAAGGTATAGTTCATCTGTTCACACAAAAACAAAAAATAACCAATGATTTATTTAAGCCATCCTAAGTGTATACGGCTTTATTCTTCTAGAAAAATACAATCAGTTCCATAAAATTATAAACCTTACATATCAGTCTAATAAATTATTATTTAACTGGTCTGAATGCAAAAGTAAATTCATGCAAATTAATTTTTTGACAGTAGGTGGCACTTCTGTAAAAGCAGCCTTGTATTTGCATAAAGCATAATAATAGCCTATTTCAATGTCAGGACTGCAAATTTCACTGAAAAGCAGAGTTTGCAGGTATTATAAAACTAATATTCATATGAAACTATGATCCCACATCCGGGAAGGCAAAATTTATCCTTTGAGTTGATGTTTAAAGTAGAGCTTAAATTTTACCTAACGCAACTCAAACAAAATATGTATACTATTTTCAAGTGGTTATATACTGGATAAAGTGGCAGGCTATAATGGCTTTATAATATATTTCAAAATTATTCATTAATGGACAATGAATAATGTTAAAATGTAATAGCCATTCAACAAACTGACTCCTGAAATTGTGCAAGAACTTCTTGCAGACACGTTCAGCTCTTTAACACAAGCTTCCTGAGTCAACAAACCTGATTGTATACTTTGTTGAAGGCATCCTGCAGCTTGCCGTGGACAGAGGCCAGCTTTTTAAAGTCTCGGTTGGCCTCGTGAATGGGACAAAGGATTTTGTAGACTTCATTTATGGCCTCATACATGGCAGCCTGGAGGAGAGACAGAATCTACAGTCAACCTTCAGCTAATAGTTAATAATCCAATAAAAATGTGTGGCGCTGGCTAGGATATGAGTCTAATCCATTTGATTCCCCTCGATGCACTCAGTGTGACATGAGCTGCTCTCACCATGTTAAAAGAAGCAGCTGCTTGCTCCAGGAGTCCCACGAGCCCAGACTCACTGAAGTACTTCCCTGAACAGATGCCCTCCTCCTCTGGGGACAGAATATCATCAGACACCGCAGACTCCTCCAGCACATTGGACGAAATACTCTGTGAAACGCAATCACAGTCTTAACATTTCACAAAATTTATCATGGGTATTAACATAAATGACAGTAAATTGTTAATCAAAACAGTAAAGTGTTCAGTGCCCACTGTCCATGTGTTTTACATTTGCATTTCCAATATATTCTATTCAAGATGTAAAAATTATTACTTGCTTATTAACGTTTATTTATTTAGAAATGGTCTAAAAATAAATAATTGATTAAACTTTATAATATCACATTAAAATGTTTAAAATTAATTAATAGTTAAAATGTATAGAATTATTTTAAATAATATAATGTTTGCAGATAATTATGGAATTATTATTTATAAAACATTGTAAAATTATACAATATCTATAACAATAATTAAATACAATGCCAAAATATTAAAATTTCAAAATATTTTCCAGAACTGATAAAAAACTTTTTCAAATCCACTGATTGCTTTCTGTTATTGTTTTTTTATCATTGTTATTTTATTATAACATTGTTATTATTCATATACTATTATGTATTTTAAAGTAGTTTTCACTTTTATATTTTCAGTTTCATTTTAATTTCAATTTAAAGTTTACATTTTTTTTAATGTCCTTTTGTACTTTTTTCATTTTCATCAGGTTTTTTTTTAAATTCATGGCTTCATTTCATTTTTAGCATTACTAATATTTCTAGGTTAACTTGTTTTGGTTAGTTACACTATTTTGTAAAGTTTTATTTAAATTACAAATATATATATATATATATATATATTTTTTTTTTAATACTACTAATTATATATATATATATAGTAAACAACAATTAAACCTTTCCAGGTAAAACATTTAACTAGCATTTTATTCAATTATTAGAAGCTTCTTTTTGTATGTTTTTTTTTAAGCCGTTTAGTTTACAAAGACACAGGAAGTGTCCTCATAAACCATGTATTCAAGAACATATTTTACCTGGAATGACACACAGCCAATAGGGAGGTAGCGGCAATCTTCAAGCATGTTGAGGTACTCCGCCACCAGGGCGGCGCTATGCACCAGACAGTGTGCTGCCTCGGCGTGGTTCCCTCTCTCCGAGTGCTTCCCGGCCATGTTCTGCAGCCACGTGAGCCTCAGATCAGGAGAGTTCTGATAGCCCTTAGCAATCCTACACAGAGAAGAGCCATGTGTTCATACATCACAGGAGACACTTCAAATGTCCTTTGGTTTTTATGATGATAAAGCACTCACCTGTACATGAGGTCTATAAGCATCTCTGGGTCCTGCTGGTGCTCCTTCATCTTCACAGTGTCAGTGAGAATCATGTGGAGATTGAAGACAAGATCCTGCACCTACAGACATGACAGAAGAAAACTGACTCATAATTACAGCATTTCAGTTTTAGTTGTTGATTACAGCTCTGAAATGACTGTACTTCAGCATAATTATTCGCAGATATAAAGCGCTCCTGTATCAAAAAAATATGCAAGTTTTTATCTCCTGTGGGATTTGAACCAACAACCTTTCAGCTACCAGCTCCGATCCAAGTGTCTGATACCTGTTCAGGGAAGGGGGAGTCTCTGAGCTCCAGGTCATCCTCGGCATATGTGAGAATAGTTTTTAAAGAGCGTCTCAAATGCTCTTCGTTGAACTTCGTCGAGGTTCCCACGAGTGAAGACAGAGACATGGTGACCTGCATCTTCACACGGGCGAAATTCTACAGAACAGGAGACAAGACAAGAGTTAACTGATCGTGTTTCTCCTCTATAAGCTGAATGAAGGAGAGGAGTTTAAAGTGAGACTGTGCCGTACGTTGCCGATCTCGAAGTTCTGTCTCATGAGCAGGTAGAGGGAGGCGCTGGCGTGGCTGCGTACGGAGCTCACGCTGCTGCTGCAGTGACGCAGTAACCGCAAACACAGATCGGCACAGAGCTCGGTGTCTTCCTCAAACAGCATCTCTGGGAACTACAGAAAAACATGTGCAAAGTTTATTCTACAATTTCTTTTGTGAACTCTGTCAAATAATATGTGCACAAGGCCTGAACAACAAGGGAAGGTCTTAAAGAGTTTCAAGTGTAATGACAATGATTTAAAAAAAAAAAAAACACAACAAACAGCATGATGAACTATGTATTATTGTATTTCCTAAGAAAATGTGAGAAGATCTTATGTATATATAGATACACACACATGTATATATTTATATCAATATAATTTATATTATATATATATATATATATATGTATTTAATATATAAACAAAATTTTACTAAAATATATACATGCATGTGTGTGTATTAATATACAGTATCAATTATAAATATACACATACATATGTAAACAAAAACTTTTATTTTGGATGCAATTAATCGGTTGACAGCACTAGTTTTTATTCTGCAAGGACACATTATATTGGTCAAATCAGCATATTACAATGATTTCTGAAGGATCATGTGACTGAAGACTGAAAAAAAAGAGAGACTTATTTAAAAAAACATTAAAAAATGAATGGTTGTGTGCATGTGATTTTTAATAAGATGGGTTTAGCAAGATCCAAACAAACACTCATTTAATGCAATCTAGACAAATTCCAAATAAAAATACTTTATGCATGCATTGATATGAAAATTCTTGCTATTTTATCAAATGACCGTAGTGCAGGATTGGTTCTGCACCGGTGTTCAGTAATTAGCTAGGGATTAACAAGCTCTGCTAACAACAGACACAAACCTTGTAGACCAAAGCCCTCTGTGTGCTGAAGCAGTGCTGCAGGAAGAGGGCGCTCTGGTTTCCTGCCATACTGTGGAGGAGGACTCTCAGCACACCACCCAAAACACTCTCCTTCAGCTCGGACATCACCACCGTCTGACGCAGAAACACACACAAACACTTACGAACTATGTGAAAATGACCCATGCCAAAATGCATGGCGTTTGTAGCAAATGCATCCAAATGAGTCACGAAGTCCACTTTACTTTGACAACGATCTCCAGTGTGTCCAGGCTTATAAGAGCAGCTTCTGTCGCCAAGTTTCCATCCACTACTGACTCCTGCTCCACCTCTGCCTTGGTTCTGCACAGAGACAGTGTTTACAGTAAGCTATTCATAGTGCCCATACGACACACACACACAGTACGAATCGCCAGTGATTATGTGCTTCAATAAATCAACAGACAGAGCAACATCATTCAGATGTCCAGTGAAAGTGAACAGCAACAAAAAGACCAACTTGTCCACTCTGTCTGCGTTCTGTCTCCAGTGAGTGACGTTCTTCCTCCAGCGGACGTTCTCCTGACCTCCATAAGGACTGCGCTCTGAGGAACACACAAGAACAGAGGTGAATGACAAATTCGATGCTTCGACATTTACTTGCACAGATACCAACAGAGCGTCGGGTGTACCTCTGCAGCGACGAACCATCTCCTGTCTTGCTCCGATGGTGCCCAGTATGGCCTCCTCCAGACGGGCCTTCATGTCCTGAGACTTCTTAAAGGTCAGGCTGTTTATTCTCTCCAGGGCTTTCTTCCCCTGAGAAGAGGCACAATGAACAGAATGAACACAAAAATGCACTACATTAAGTAAAAATTCCTGAAAGTGTCAGAGGGAATGGTGTAACAGCAGAAACAACTTCCAAAATGAGTGTTATTTTTGAATTTGAAAGAGGTCGTGTGATATTTTTAGCTTATTTTTCTCCCTGTGGTCCATGTATACAATGTTAGCAAAGGTTTTGTGCCAAAAAAAATTGTTCCTGATCATTTACCACCCTTTCTCTGGCCCTTGGAATTAAACAGGATGTTCAGCCAAATATAGGTTTAAACTGGCATATCCTCAACACAGCCTCTTTGTAAATAAATACATTGTGAAAAATATATGTGTGTGTGTGTATGTATATATACAGTTATAATCATAATATATCAGTTATAATATGTTTATTTTAGTAATTTATCATTAATTCAGTGCTGTCAAGTAATTATGCAAAAATCCAATTATGCGAAAATAAAGGTTCTTGTTTACAAAATATTTGTATGTGTACCGTGTATATTTATTATGCATATATTTTTACATGTTTATATATATATATATATATATATTTATATTAAACACACATATAATAAATAATATTTATTGTTTAAAATCATGTAATGTTTGCAAATAAATATGGTATTATTCGTATACATACTATTATCTAGTCCTAAAAGTATTTAAAAGACATTTTCAAGATTTTCAAAAAGTGTTTGGATGGATATGCGTATCCTTTGAGAGACTATGCAAAGCAATAGACTGACTGACCTGTATTTTACTCTTATCGTTGGTATTTAAGATACAGGATCAATGCTACTATCTCTTCACTACCTCACCAAGACTGAATGGACCATGTTTCTAAATACCAAATAGTCATTATTAAGTATGAAGGGCATGTGGATGTACCTTGTATTCGAAACAGGACAGACACAGGTGAAGAAGATCAAGCAAGCGGTTGATTTGTGGCACAGACAGGTCTGAGACCCAACGCTCCAACAGCCCTGCGTCTGCATTCTTTAACACCCAGAGGAAACAAACCAGCAGTGTCCTGCTGCACTCAGCAGAGAGAGCGCTGCACTGACGGCCCACCTGACCAAGAAACAAACAAAAACACTTACACTCGCGCAGACAACACACAACAAAGCCGATCGATTAGACATCACATCCGGCAGCCTGTTTGGGACAGACATATACAGAGGATGTCCTCACACACCCATTTGTATAATAAATACTTAAACACACATGATTCTCATTTCCTCAGCCATTAATTTTCCCTAATGAACAGGAAGCTGTTATATGCTTTCAGAGCAAAGAGTACACAATAATTCCCGCAGTACTGCAGCCAACAGAATGGACAGGAGTGAATATGAAGGGCTCCTCTAGTGGTCATTTTAAGACACTGCAACTGTGACCTCATTCAGATGAATGTGAGGGAAAATTCTAGAAATCCACGAATCAACACAAGTTGTTATATTTCTGTTGTTTGTATTTTTCTCATTTACTCCACTAGAGCAACATCATGGGAAAATATTTAAACTCTATGTGCATAAATATAGTTTATTTCTGAAAAATAAGTGTTTTTTTTTTAATTTTAGGACTTTTTAGATTTATAAAAATTAAGAAAATACTCTGAAATTATTAGGGGGACATTATTAGAACATGTTGCAGGCCAGACTTGAATCTGCATTACCTGTATGAACACCAGGGCTTAACGTAAATGGGTTACAAAATTTGGGGTCAATAAAGAAATGAATGCTTTCATTCAATAAGAATAAATTGACAAAAGTGATGTTAGAGAATATTTATATTTTTCAAATAAATGCTGTGCTTTTAAACTGTCACATTTAAAAAAATAAAAATAAAAAAAAGGTTGTCATAGAAATATAAGGAAGCATATTTTTGAATTGTACTTATTTGAAAAAACTGATACTTTTTTTTTGAGCAGCATATTAGAATGATTTCTAAAGGATCATGCCATACCAAAGACTGGAGTAATGCTGCTGAAAATTCAAGAGAACAAATTAAATCTTTTCAGTATATTAAACTAAATATTTGTTGAATAACATTTCACAATATTACTGTATTATTTTTTTATCAAATAAATGCAGCCATGAGAGACTACTTTCAAAAACATGAACCTAAACATACACTACTGTTCAAAAAGGTTAACACTTCACAGCCTTCATTCATAGAGTTATTAACAGTGGTCAGCGAGCAGGTACTCACCACGGACGGCAGAGTGAAGGGGTTGGCTTTGGAATGGGGGAGTGGTGAGCCAGCTATCGCCATGGCAACAGACTGGCTGATGGTGCCGTTGTCTGGGTCGCTATCGTCGACGAGCGCCGAGGCGTGACGTACACGCTGTGGGGACGTGTCTGGGACACACAAAGGTGGAGAGATACAGATCTCGGCTGAAATGGGACTTTTGTTCAGTTTTTAATGACTCTGTGGAGCGCTGACCTTTAAAAGACTATTCAGTCTCATAAACAAAGAGTTTATATAAATAACCGCAGAGATAAGCCGTCTGCTCTACTGTGGGCGCTCGGCTCACAGGGTCTCACTAACCGGTGAAGTCGTGAAGCTGGGGCAGCGTCTCCATGACGATGGGGATGAGTGGCAGGTAGAGCTGGGCGATGTGCGAGCGGACCTGGGGGTCTGTGTAGCGGGAGTCCGCGTCGTGACTGCACAGCAGAGAATGCAGCGCACTAATGGCCTTCTTGTGTAGGAAGAACACACTGAGAAAGAGGTGCGAGATGGGATTTGAGGTGTTGGAATCTATGCGTTTTTAAAGCCCTATTTATAAAAGCAGCTCAAAAACAGTGCTAAGTTTTTTTCTGTGCCGATTTAAAAAGATAGTTCACCCCAAAATAAACAAAAAGTAGAATTACTGCTTGTTTTACTCACCCTCAAGTGTGTGTATGACGGCTGTTGAGACTTTAAAGACCAATAAAATGCATCCACATCCATCAGTATTTCACACACCACTGGGGGGGGGTTAATAAAGGCCTCGTGAATGACAGTTAGCGGAAGCTAGATTACATTTCATAGTTTTGAATATGAAAATGTTTCTTACAAAAAAGCATCGATTCACTTCAGAAGGCCTTTATTAAAGCCCTGGAGGTGTGTGGAGCATGATGGATGTATTTTATTTTGTTTCAAATTCTTGACCCCCATTCACTACCATTATAAAGCTTGGAAGAGCAGGACATTTTTAATATAACACCAATTGCATTTGTCTGAAAGGAGAAAGTTATTTACACCTCGAAAGGCTTGAAGGTGAGTAAATCATGGGCTAATTTCCTTTTTTTGGGTGAACTGTAGCTTTAAGGATGAAATATGAAACTGAATGGCTTCAAACACTGTAAAATATGCTAGTACTTCAAGTAATGTATTATTCATTTGTAATTATTTTTTCCATAGCTTGCAATTGATCACACACTGTTTACTCTGAATAAACAGACAAAGCTGAAAATATACTTCCTTCACTGAGAAATACTTGATGGTTACATGTTATTGTTTTTACTCAATACCATTAATAGTTGCACTAATATTTAACTTTTTTAATCCACTTTTCCACAAATGTTGAACATTTTAGATTACTGTTGTACATTTTAACATATGTAGAGAGCGAAAGAATATCCAAGATGATATATGTAACATTTTTTTCTGAAATACCAAACATGATTAATATCCTCAAACTGGATGGTATCATAGTCTAAAGCTAAAAGTAAAAATCATAGCCTGTGTTGATTATACACTACGTGATTTTCTGTGAAATCTGTCAACTGCTCAAAATCTAGCACTGACTCCAGATTCTAAATTCCAAAAAAAAAGTCAGGTAAAACTCATGTACAGTAATGCACTGCAGTCTTTAAATATGATATAGTAACTGGCAGTGTGGACTATGATATTGCATCATTATTTGTACTGATTTGTAAAATGTTGGGAATTGTTACGAGCTTGTTTAATTGTGAATATTTGACATAAGTTGAAAAGTAAAAAAATGTCTAGATGCGTCTCCCTTGAGTGTGTGAACATAAGAACGTTTCTCACCCCTCTCCATCCGGCTCCAGGATGAGTGACAGTTCAGCCAACAGCAGACCGGAAAGAAAATGCTGCTGGCGAAATGGCACAGACAGTTCGAACATGCTCACCACACCCTGATCCTGAACGTGACTGGAGAACGCTGAGCTCTATAAGAGAAGACACAGAAAATGCCTGCCCTTTAGCACTGCCAAGTGCAGTTTATTCCCTAAGAGGATTCCACTGAGTGCGTCCAGCTTGATATAATGTGGCTGTATGGCAGACAGTCAGCAGACAGAAACATAACATCCATCATGACAGGATTTAAACTCCACAGCGAGAAACACTCCAACGCACAATTACAAACAAATCAGGAAGCTCTACAGCACTGACACTAGATTTCTGTGGAGTATAAGAATGTGGTCAGTTTATATAAACATTGGGAGAAGAGCACTCCGTCTAATCCACCCAAGAGCACGTGAACATCCAGCTCTCAAGAGTGGAACAAAACAAACGTGTAATTATTGTTGAATTCCACAAAACTGAACTAGACAAGCTGGAGGAGTAAAGTAAATCTGCCTGATTCTAATTAACATCCCTCACACATAATTACAGTCTGAGATGAAGAATTAAATGAACGTTCAGGAATAGACACCATGCAGCTCTATCAACAGTCATTGGCATAATATCAGTTACTACAGGAAACGCGCCTCTCTTCTTTGTATCTTTTACTTACTTTTTTTTTTTTTTATCAAATTTGTGGCTACAATAATTATTTATAAATCAATATATTATTAAAGAAATGTTATGTTTTTGTTTAAGTACTAATATCTAGCCTACACTATTCTTCAAATGTTTGGGCTCAGTAAGATTTTTGCATTCTGCATTAAATTGGTCAAAAGAGACAGTAAAGGCATTTCGAAAATTTTAAATAAATGCAGTTATTTTGAACTTTCTATTCAAAGTATCCTCAAAAACATTATCATTGTTTGTTATCAAAAACATTAAATACACTGATAAAAATAAGAAATGTTTCTTGACCAACTAAAGACTGGAGTAATGGCTTTAAACAAATAAGATTTTGCTATATATATATATTTTTAATCAATGCAGACTTTTTTCCGAGCATTTTTTATATAGCATATTATTCAAATCTGTCTAAACTTTCACAAACTGTGATGAATTATTCTCGAAAAAGTAAAAAAAAGCTTACTTAATTTCCCTACCTACATGTCATTCCCCTTGCATTGATTGTGTGAAATGTCATCGTCAATGTATAGATATAATTGGGTCAAACACAGAACCTGCACCCAAAGCCCTACACATTTACAATAATAACAATATCTGTTTTTGTAAAGCTATTTTCTGTGACAGCTTGACTTGTGCCTGAAACATTCATTGAAGAGTAACATCAAGTGAGCCAGTATGACAGACTGTGTGTGTGTACCTGAGAGGTGGTGGAGGAGGTGGAGGGTGAGGGGGACGCGGGGGGACTGAGGGTGGCGCAGGGCAGGTTCAGGGTGACGTAGTGCTCGTGACTGCAGACAATCCGCACGAAGTCCATCCTCAGCGCTGTCAGAGTGCAGGGGTTCTGCGCTGTGTGGAGCTTATTATTAATCTGAAGACACAAATGCACCAAACGGTCATCTGTCACCAAAGTTTCTAGGATGAATTCACAGCTTTGCCTCATCTGCATGTGTCTTGTTTTTATATTTTATGTGTACAATGTCTAATGATCACAGCAGCAGAAAGCATTTTAAAATCCGTGCTTCTGTGTTTGTGCGTGTACCTGTTTGTAATACGAGCGGATGAGGTTGAAAACAAAGCCTCGGTCCATGAGAGACAGCAGGTCATTGAGGAAAAAGGCCAAGCTGCTGTTTAACCTCTCCACTAGCTCGACATCCTGAAACGCACACAGATATTGGTTCAGACAAAGATAAGCATGCTTCCTGTTAATTCACAACGAGAGTAAACAGTCATAAAACAGTTTCACACACCCCCTCGCTCCTCCAACAGTAAAATGAGATCTGCTGCTTTTTTACCTTGTGATATCTGCTGGCTATGTCTGCGCTGATGGCACACACTAAGGCAGCGATGTCGTCCACAAAGCGGTCTGGGAAGCGCTGGCGTCGGGGCATGTCCAGGCGTGAGGACAGGAACAGATGATGGGACATGCTCTTCACCTGTTATCACACACACAAATATGAGTGATACCATCTGAAGCTTGATTCTTCCTTACAAAGCTCACCAAACACAAGGTTTTTCAATACAATGCAGGATTATGACAAAAATCATAACTGTCAATTATTTGCTTAAAATTGTAATTGCGATTATTAATTACGATTCACACAATTACATTCAATGATGTTTATACCACTGTTTAAAGCAACTTCATGAAAATAAATTAACTTATTGCTTTTCTATAGTACTAAGCCTCAAATGTCAACTATTCATTGGATTGGTTTCTTTATGGAAAAATATACATGGTTTCATAATGCTAAAACAAACTCTTAAAACAATGGAAAAACCTTAAGATAACCTGTAGAAACAAACAAATAAAAAACATTAGGCACTCAGAATAACATAAGCGGACTTTGAACGATAATTGTCTTTTTGAACGATTATGTAATTATTACATTAGAATTTTGATTAATTGTGGATCCCTAACCTGCATGTCTAGAAATTATATAAATAATTCAGCCTAACTATATGTGGGAGTAAGGGATAGCTCATATAAAAATACAAATTCTACATTTTTCTTTATTAAAAAGATGGTAATTAAATTTTTTGTTGGTTGAATTAGCCCTTTAATTAAAAAATAGAAGATGGTTAAAAGACTATTTATATTGTTCAGAGCTCTAAAACAGTCAACTCTGCACCCATCATAAGCAATTCTCATTTTACTAAATTGTAAGCACAATTTAATAGCCCATTTCTCTTGTTTTAAGTAAACTGTGCGCACAATATAATTAATTTGCTTTTATTTTATTTAATTAAAACGTGTTCACAGTGCAGGGCTCTTTAATACTCAATATTATCAATTTGACTGCACTCTATCAAATGAGTACTGAACTGGAAAATGGCACTAAACAAAGAAACTGTTACTAAACTGAATCAACATTGACTTCAGCTGAATAATAGTACTATTGTCTTCTGTAGAGTTGATTTATAGTTGAATTGAGTTCATTTCATGCAATGCAACTTTGCAACAGTGACACTTAATACCCGTTTTATTATTATGAAGCTGCTCTGAAAGAATCTGTATTGCATAAAGTGTTACAGAAATACATATGACTTGACTTGAATTATTGATGTATAATAAATGTAAAAGGTTGGAGGCCTAGTACTGACCATGAGCTGGAAGAAGAACCAGGCCTGCTGCAGAGATGCCTCTCTCACGGTACTGGTGCTCACAACCCACTGGAGAGCCAACTCTTCATGAAGTAACTGAACACAGAGAGTATTTTACAAAATATCCATACAGAACACAACCACACACACAATGAATGCAGACTACTTTGAAATAGTAGTAATATGTGTGCATGGATAAGATGAAGTGGCTCGATGAGAGGGTGAGTACATAAATGAGCGAATGAAGGAACGAATGAATAGGAGAGTGCATTGGTGAGTAAATTAGTATGTGCTCTACCTTCTTGGCGATCTGCCTGGAGGGAGGACAGAGAATGGAGGATGTCTCGATGAAGGCAGACATGCGATTACAGGCACGGTCACTGGCCTGCAGACCAGTGGGTGAACACAGAGCAATATTGGGGGTGAGGATGATGATGATGACAATGAAGATGATGATGAGGAATGGAAGACAGAAAGACAGAAAGATAAGAGGGGAGGGGAGGGATAAGACAATGCCTGCTACATACACCAACCCAGATCTTTTAACAAATTTAAAATAATCAAATGTAATCCATGCTATGTTAGGTATAATGTAAAGTCATTAATGCATAATAAGCCCTAACAGTGTGATTGAGGTCTTGAATAATCCTTAAGGGGTATATTTTGTGATTACCTAAATTATTACATTGCTTTGCACCAAATAAATAACCAAATGAATTAATGTAAGGGAGACGTTAATCATATTGATGTGACATTGCAGTAGTTAATGGCATTGGGTGAAACATTGTAATGTATCCTAGGTTTCGTTGCTCCATCACTGCAAGAGGCATGTAATGTTGTTGGTACCTAGACTTCTACCAAGTTTGTCCTGACTGATAGAAGTACAACACATAAAGGGAAGGGATGAGTTGGTTGAGGCATGATCACAACCTTCTACAGAAATGCTCACACATCCTTCCTCAGACATAGACAAACACACATAAGAAAAGCTGAATGGACAGCAGCAGAAGAGATGGCAGAAGATTATGGAGTATGATTACAGAATTTAAGGCAGAGTGAAGGCAATAAGTGCAGGATGGCATGGTGTAGGGTTGGAATATGGACATAGCATTTTAGCAAAAGTTGGGAATGAGGGGAATTAGGGTGTAGGAGACAATAAACTAAATAAATCTAGACTAACATGTCATGTTGGGTTAAGGTTTTGAGACGGTGACGAGTAAAGACTGGGTTTGAGAGTAACATGCAGTGTTAGGGTTAATTTGAGACAGAAACAAGTAATGTTACTGTTAAGGATTTGAGACCGTAACAAGTAATGTAGGGGTTAACAGTTTGAGAAAGTGAAATTTTTTGGTTAAATGTAGACAGTAAAAAGTATTGTTAGGGTTAAAAGATGAAGACAGTAACTATGCTTGGATTAAGATGGTGATAAAGAATGCTATGGTTAAAAGTTTGAGACTTGTTTGATGTGTAATGTAAAGTTTAATGTGTTCACACATTAATAAATAATTATAATGTTGAAAGTTTCAAATAGTAATACATAAATGTAAAAGTTAAGGGTTTGAGACAGTAACAATTCACGGAAGTTAAATGAGACAGTAACAAGTAATGCTAGGGTTAAATGTTTGATAAAGAAACATATAATGTTAGGGTTAAAGGTCTGAGACTGTATCAAGACTGAGACCGAGATCGCAACAGGTCATGTTAGCTTGCATGTTTTCAGAGAATAAAAGGTTATATTAGGTTGTATATTAGGGAGTTTGAGGTTGTATAAATAATGTTATGGTTAAGAGTTTATGTGGAGTAAAATGGTCTGAGGCAGTTGGAGGTTTTATTCGGGTGTATGATTTGAGGCAAAGGGAGGGACATTAGGGTGTAGGTTTGATTGGCACCTGCTTGAGCTCACAGCTGGAGTTGGGGTTCCGCCGGAGCACAGCCCTTGAGCCCCCTGGAGCGTAAGCAGAGTTTACCCAGGAATGTGAGCGGTCTATCCCCTGCTTATCCACCGACGACACAAACACACACCACAGTGCAACACAGGGCAAGCAGAGCAGCCACATACAGGTGCCACGGGGAGGAGACGAAGCGCAGGAACAAGAATTAATTTAGTGGAGGGTGGGGGACAATCAGGGCACAATGAAGAAGGGGAGAGGGCACAACAGTACCATAGCAAAAACATAGCACGATTATTATCAGAGCAATCAACAGCTAGCACAAGAAACATCTCGGTCAATCTCTGAGCTTGCAGCTCTAGCACAAGACAGAAAGAGAACTGTTTAACCATCTGATGAATCTGCAAATCTGTTATTTTCTCAATGCAACATTTTTCAGCATTTATCTTTGAATAGAAATAGCTTTGTTTTGCAAAGAGATATTACTGATTAGCCAATCCCATTTGTTTTAAAATGTGACCCTGGACCACAAAACAAGTCATCTTTACTTAATTTCCTAATCATTTTTGGCAACAGAAAAAAATATAATTTTGATTCATACAATGTATTGTTGGTTATTGCTTCAAATATACTTGTGCTACTTATGACTGGCTTTGTGCTCCAGGGTGACAAACAACTTTATTATTTTATTTTATTGATTAGTTTTCCCTCAGTTTTTCACCACAAAAGAAAAAACAGAAACCGACTGTTTAAAAGACAACAACAACAGCAACTATCACTTAAACTGCTTCTTCTAATACTCAGTTCCTCTTAGCTGCATAAGGCAAGGCAGAAATAATACAGGACACAGTGGCCACGCTGCAGTAACAACCAATCAGAAGCCAGAGGAAGAGCCGCCCACCTTGCTGCCGATGATTCTCTGCACCTCCTCGTCAGGGGTGGCTGGTGTTGAGGTCAGGTCTGGGTTGGAGTTACTAATGCTCTTGGAGCGGGACAAGAGCAGGCTGCTGGGTCTTGCCGTGGCCCTAGAGAGTGTGGCATACTGGATCGGGAGATCATACGATGCGGCTCCCACTGAAGGAGGAAGTGGGACGCAATCAGTGCATGAACTTAAATAAGCATTCTGCTCTTGAGATCCAACGAGAGCGAGAATAAATATGAGTAAAGCATTTACCACTATATATAAACACTGAGCCCCAGTGAAATGAATCAGTTGAGTTTAAAGGTTAAAAACGTTCACGGTTCAATGGTTCAATTTATCTTAATTTGTGTTATGAAGGTGAACGAAGGTCTTACAGATTCGGAACAATTGAAGGGTGACTAATTAATGACAGAATTGTCATTTTTGGGTGAACTATCCCTTTAACTCTGAGCTGTACTTCTCACTCACCAGCAGGGGGAGACACAGGCTCTGTTGTGGGCAGGTGGAAGCAGTAGTGGATATAAGAGGACAGCAGGTTATTGCGGCCATGATGGTCCTGGTTTCCCTCTAAGTTCTTATGGATCTGGTTTACCAGCAGGGCCATGGCTTCAAAAGCAGCACGGCCAAGATTTACTGAATTTAGAGGAAGGAGAGGAAATGGATTACACAAAGAAACAGCAAAAGATTGGTGTGTAACCAGTAATATTAAAGACCAAATCCAGTGCTGCTAACCGATCTGTCCTGCTATGACAGGAGGGTGAACGATTAGCAATATGAGCTTGCTCATCAGTTGATGCAGGAAGCGCACACAAGTGTCCAGCAGTGCCCCTTTCAGAGCCGCCATGCTGGCCTTCAGCTCCGCCTCCACATTTGCTTCGGTGATTATAACATCCTTCAGCCGGAAAGGGAAGGAGTACTCCTCCAGAACATACACAAGTGTGAAGAACTTATCCAGGTGTGGATCCTACGCATATTAAGACAGACATGTATGTGAATGCACTTTTGTAGAAATGTGTTTAATCTATGTTTTTTTTCTGATTTATTTTTCATTACCTGTGTGTGAACTGAGGAGGCTGCCTTCACCTCTACATTGAAGACTCCTTTGTGGTTGTCCACCCATTTCATTCCTGGTAACTGAACCTGAAACACACACAGGCCACAACATATTCTCAGCACGTTCACATTCCTCCTAAGATTTTATAGCCAAGCTGATGTTGCAATTCCTCCCTAAATCATTATCTGTAACTTGGATAATCAGGTTGCATGATTGATTAGGTTGCATGGTTGTTGTTTACATAACGTGTGTGTGTGTGTGTGTGTATTTATATTTCTGTTGTGCCCATGGCTGAACTGATTGTGCCATAGCACAAATCTACAAATCCTACCAAGGTTTAGACTTTGCTCATTTTATGTTTTATGATGTACTTCATATAGCAGAGACCAGGGGATAAACTTCTTTAGCTACAAATAAGCTAGAGAGCGCAGATATGCTTCTCTGTAAAGCATTGAGTGAACTAATTTTACTTAATAAGAAATAAAAACTGATTTTAAGCAAAAACTGGAAAAAAATTTATATACAGTGGGTACAGAAAGTATTCAAGCCGCCTTAAATGTTTCACTCTGTTATATTGCAACCATTTGCTAAAATCATTTAACTTCATTTTTTCCCTCATTAATGTACACACAACACCCCTTATTGACAGAAAAACACAGAATTGTTGACATTTTTGCAGATTTATTAAAAAAGAAAAACTGAAATATGACATGTTCCTCAGTATTCAGACCCTTTGCTGTGACACTCATATATTTAACTCGGGTGCTGTCCATTTCTTCTGATCATCCTTGAGATGGTTCTACACCTTCATTTGAGTCCAGCTGTGTTTGATTATACT
>JAUMHE010000044.1:3286271-3299703 GCA_032359235.1 Enteromius mattozi | reverse complement strand
GGGTGCTTCTACTAAATACTGAGCAAAGGGTCTGAATACTTAGGACCATGTGATATTTCAGTTTTTCTTTTTTAATAGAAAAATATCAACAATTCTGTGTTTTTCTGTCAATATGGGGTGCTGTGTGTACATTAATAGTAATAGTAATAATAATAATAATAATAATAATAATAATAATACTGCTAATAATGATTATAATATCTTTTGTAGTAATATTTCTAATACGATTTAAAATAATAATAAATAATAGTAGTAAATAAAATATAATTGTAAAAATTGTTAAAATGTCTAATGCTTTAAAAAAAAGTGCCAAGAGTCAAAAAGTACTTCTTGAAAGTTCTTATATATATATATATATATATATATTATTATATATATATATATATATAGATGGCAGATTTGTGAATTAAATTAAATCATGACAAAAAACAACAACAACAAAAACATACAATTACAGCTGCCCCCTGTCTGCCCTTCTTTGGACATTTTTAAACACAACCATTAGGCATCACAAACATCCAGTTGAGGATTGGTCTCTTACGTCAGGAGTGAGGACTGAGTAGCTGGGTGGAGGTTTCTCCACAGAGACGGGCAGACTGAAAGAGCCGGTGCGCAGGCGTCCGTGCTGCATGAGAGGGATCCACTGCAAAAACACAACATGAACTATGATTAACCTGCAAAGCCTACACGCGGTTCAAAAACAGTAATGTGCTATATATGGCCTACAATAACATGACGCTACAACTTCAAAAGTGTCATAAGCAGAATCAGGGGAGGTGCTACTGAATCCCAGCAGTGAAAGCGAGTGCGTGGGAGGTTACGTATGAGGATGCTCCAGGTGTCTCTAAGGGGGGGACAGGGTCACGTGGAGGTGAGTGTTTCATCAGGCAGCCTGGAGCGCTTCTCCAGCGCTGCAGGAGTGTGACTGTCAGGAGAGGAGAGAGAGGAAGAGGAGAAGAGAGGGGGGTCCTTCTCTCACCGTGTAGCCCACCGGCGTCTCCAAGGGGGTATTCTGCTTGGGCTGGCAGCTGATGTGATAGAAGGTGAAGAGCAGGTGGTGGTTGTCTGTGAGGTTGGCGGGAATCTTCATTTTTACCTCCTCGTAGAACTCCGGGGACCTGCAGAAATGGAGACAAGATTGAAAAAGGCTGAAGTGGCTTTCAACTAGGAGGCGAGACCCATGAGGGAGCCTCAGCAAACTTTCAAGGGGGCTGCTGGATAATGTATAATTATTATTATTATAAAATACTTATAAAATACTTATTATTATGAATAAAAAACCTTAAATTTTTGTTTTTAAAATATTAATAATATTATTAACATAGTTGACATTGATATTATTAACAGGGTTGTCAGTTGAAAGTTAATCTAATTAATTGGCTACAAAAAAAAAAAAAGTAAAGCAATTTTTTTTTCTTTCTACACCGATCAGTGCTATTTTTGTTTATAATAATGCAAATGTGGTATTGATTTTATATACAGTAACAGTTTAATAAATATAAACCTAACATTGTGTTATATTTTAGACACAATATTGTCTGTTTTTGCTCAGTTTTGCCAAAGCAAATATTACCTATTAAAGCCACAGCAGAACTGTTGTGAGTCTTCAAACAACACAATTTCTGAATTAATCTGCATTTTAAACAAATCAGGTGAACCAATGACTCAATGGCCCATTCATAAAGAGAGCCATTTACTTCATTCCAGAATTAATAAAAGACTAATTAAAGGGATAGTCCACACTAAAATTAAAACTGAAAAAAAAAGAAAAGGAAAAAAAAAAAATGTAAAGCTACTTTTTGTGTTGTCCATCTCATGCTTTTCTCATGTAGCACAATAATGGCTTTAAATAGGCTTTTGTGGGTCATTCTTTGCCAAATTTGATGTGCGATTAAATAGGTAAATTAATCGCCACATCATGTAATTAATTAGACTGAACAGTTGAATAGACTGACAGCCCTATAACATAGATTCGTATATTTTATTCTACTAAAAATAAATTCATTCAAATGCTTAAAAACATACAACAAAGATCTAAGCTGAATATTTCTGATTTCTTTTTTCATTTTGTTAATTTAAGTCTTTTATGCTCACCAATGCTGAATTTGAACAAAAATCCATTAAAAACAGTACTATAGTGAGATATTATTACTATTTAAATACGTTTCTGTGAAAGTAAAGCTGTATTCAGCAACCATTACTCTAGCCTTCAGTGTCACATTATACTTCAGAAATCATTTTATTATCAACCAGCTGTCTTAAGTAAAAAACAGTTATAATTGTAATACTTTTTCCCCAACATTTTAATGTTTAATTACGGTTTTCATTAACTAACTGCAGCCTTGGTGAGTATAACAGACTTTCAAAAACTTGTATATTTGTAACAATATATTGTAACTGTACTTATTCTCTCTCTTTCTTGCTTTCTCTGTTTATACAATAGAATAGCACATATAATATAAATATATATAGTATATTATATGTCCTATTCTATTGTATAAACATATATTTGATGTTAATATTATACTACATGTGGAGCCTTTGAATATTGTATTGCACCGCAGAGGCCTTCTGAGTGAAGAAGAACCACTGCTGCATGGAAATGTAATATAATTGTAGACATGTATAAAATGAATAAGTAGTGTTGTTTTTGTAATGAATAGTGAATAAGACAAAGGTTTGTACTTGTTATGGTAGATCACTGGGGTGTACGCCTCCTTGTAAAACTCTGCACAGCTTGACTTTCCAAAGATGACCTGTTCAGGAGGAGGTAATCACATTGCACTGGTGAATATAACTTAACGGCTCCACTAGATGTCACCGGGGAGTTACATTTCAGCCACGATGTTGCCCTCACTAATCACAACACCCTGGATGGATTTCCTAATTATCGCAAAATGAATTTAGCCTCTAATGTACCTGCACTGCATATGGCCTCACTTGAGCCCTAAATAAATTACAGACGTTTCAAAGTGAGCAACTGGTGTGCGCTAACACTATTAGAGAGTTTCTAAAATCCGTGATTAGATTAACAAAATGTAAAAGGTTCTGCGAGTTCACTAAAATCTCCAAAATTTCCCAGAGCGCTTGTTAATAAATGTGAAGACTGAGTTTGGTTCGAGTGACTAATGCAACCTGTGTGTTTAGCCGAAGCTGAAATACTGTGACATGAATCGATGCGTTTTAGGGAGGCGCTGTCATATTCTTGGCAGAGACCGGGAGAGCTTTATTGTGCACAATTAAGTTTATCTAAGCGATGAGATCATCGTATCAGATGTACTTATATAATCCCAAATGTTTTTTGTCTTTTCATAAGAATAAGCTTTGACAGTGTGACTAGAGCCGGGTGCGGGTGTGATCGGTGACTCACAGACATGGCCTGGCTGGGATCCTCTCCTGCCATGAACTGCACCTTCACTGCGATGTTCCTCACCGAACCCTGCCGGCTACTGAAGTTGACACTCTGAGGGTAAACGTACAGCAGGTTCCTGAGGGGGAGAGAGAAGGAAACGGATGAAATAAATGAACCCTTTTCTAACAGAGCAGAGATGGTTTAGGAGCAGCCTGCAGATGACGTAAACTGTCAAGTTTAGAGCTATTATGTGCACTACCTTCAAAAGTTTCCAACGCCTATGATTCTCATACTTTTATGTAACTTCTTTTCTTCCATTTTCAGTCCACTTATCTTGGTTTCCTGGTTATACAGTTTGCTTCCTTCTGTCAACACAGCGGTGCTCTCTCAAGCATGGCCTTTATTTCTGAGGACAATAGATTGAGTCTACAGAGTCACTGAAATGAGTTTCTAAAGAAAGGTGCTTTCGTGTGGCGATTTCTGAAACCAAATTTTGACTTCAGCAATGCGAGTGCGCTCGATTTCACAACTGCAAAAAGACACTGCATTGTGACTGCCAAACTTCCTTGAGCAGCACGACCATTTTCAACTATATTGAGATGATGAGAAAGGTTTCTTGAGTGACAAATAAGCACACCAGGATGATTTCTTTAGGATTTACTGAAATATATATTTTATTTTATTGTAATTAGGACTGATGTAGACAGACAGGCTTTGTAATACAAACTTATTTACATAACAGTCATTCAAACAGCAATGATTATTTATTAGCAACAATAATGTTTGTGATTATTGTTTATCAATTAAACTGTACCTGGGGTAAGAGATTCATGAATTTCTTAGTGATTTCAAACTTTCGAGCAGCAGTTTAAAATGTAAGCTTATGGTTACTTGCATAATGGTTAACTTATTGGTTGCAAATGGTAAAGTAAGGGATAATGTACAGCCAGCAGGTTGTTATCGCATTACTCCTAATGTAAATCACCAAATTTAAGGAAACTAACTAACTAAAAATAAATTTAACTAAATTAACCTAACTAAAATCAAGTTTACAACTACTTGTGTAAACAAAGTTTACAACTTTGTAAAACTTAAACTTTAGATATTAATGTAAGAAATCAAATATAAAACAACTAATGCAAACAAGTAATTTACAAGTTTACAACTACTAATATAAACAGTTAAACTTAAATTCCTAATGCATATGGTCAAGTAAATAGTCAAGTTTACAAATACTAATATAAAACAACAACTTCGACTCCCAATGTTTTTAGCTACTTGTGGAAATTGTATGATCCACTTCAAATGTTGACTACTGTAGACAGAAACATAGAGAGATGATCAATGCTTCAGTCTGCCACAAGTCTTGAATTATAATCATATGCTAGCTTTTCTCAACAAATATTATATATGAGATTAATTCCACTGATTAATCAACATATCAAAACAAACTCTATTAATATTTTGGAGTCCTCTAAACAAGATGAACATAGTGACACATATCCTTTCATTTGCATGTTTGAGGAACAGTGATATAAATAGACATGAAAGGCACTGCAAGTTACTTGACTTTACCCCAAATCAAACACTGAACAGGTGGAAGGAGCATGAACAGGACTCTATCTCCCAGACCACCTGTGACGCTGAATATGATGGTTGCATAATGCAGCAACCGCTTACAATCTCTTATTTATATACCTTTAAAATAGCACAGTGTCCATTTGATACTGTGACAGAAGGTGCTCTGAGTACCTTTGGAGTTCAAGGAGAAGAGTGCATTGGCAGACAGACTGCTAAGCACGTCCCTGGTTCAATACCACTAAACATCTGTCTGACCGACATAAGTCAAGGTCTCGCTCTCACACAGCTGTAAGCATAGCTCTGATAGGCTCACGTCTCTGCTGATTTCCCAATATCCAACATGCACCGTCCCTGGTTATAAAAGCAGCAGCATGTTGCAAAGCTTGCAGATTAAAACTGGCTTTTTCCTCGCACCTGCGGCAGTCTTGTTTTTTAAGAAGAGGACAGGATGCAGGCAGCTCTATGTGTGCTGTTTACAGCTCTATGTGTGAACAGGGTCTCCTCATCTCCGCTGAAGTCCGTCCAGGCCGGGGAAAAGCTGGCCTCCACGGATGATGTGAACATCCTGATGTACGGCGTGCTGCAGTTCACCGAATCCCTGCACCACATGTACCAGAGCACAGAGGCCAGGCTGGCACGCCTCATGAAAGCCGTCAGCCGAACTGAGAGTGAAGTCAAGAGACTGGGCCACGACACGGAGGAGGCTGCTCAAAACGAGCAACAGATTAAAGAGAAACTCCAGCTCCTTCAGGTAAAGCCTATATGTTACTTAACCAATGATGTGCATTGTAACGGACTGAACTACTGGCCAGGATGATCAATCGCTCATTTTTAAATTACCGCTAAATAAACAGAAATGCTAGTTCACCGTGGCATCAAAATGTACCAACATTAAAAATTAACAAGCATAGGGGAGGGGGTAAGTTGTACCACTTTTCATTTTATCAAGTTATCTTCTAGGCAAATATAGGCAAACTTTTCTCTATATTTATTTAGACTTACATATCAATTATATTTTAAGCGTCTCTAACAAAAATATTAATTCAACAAGTCAAGTGGTCTAGAGACAACTTTACCCACATTCTTTCTTTTTTTCAAAATATATATAAAAGAGAAAAATAAAACAATCCCTTTCCATGGATCTTACTTGGGCAGATTATTTAAATATTTGTTGGTTTTCCTTTAAATACATTTTTGAAAACATTTTGTAAAAATATTTGAAATGGTTTTTATTTAGGGCTTATTTTTGGTATTTATTGCATCTGTTTTTATCCCTTGATTTATAGCAAAGATGCCACTGAACAAATATGTAAACATATTACATTTTTAAAATGATATTTTTATGTTGTTTGTACATAAACCAATGTGGAGATTCAATATGAAAATATATTTAAAAATGTAATATATAATGTATATATTACATTATATTTACTTAACACTATTTGTCTGTCTGTCTGTCTGTCTATCCAGAGAGAATTGAGTAAATATTGCATTAAATAAAAGTTTAATGAACTTCATTAATACAGTGTAGATTTTTGTAATTTATTTCATTTCTCATTTCATTATATTTATTCACTAATATAATTAAACAGCTATTCCAAAGTCTCAGTTAGTGCACTGGGATCCGTGGGTCTGCGAGGAGTTGTATCAGTGTGCTCAACAGCTGGTCTGTTTGCAGGCTCAGATGAAAGCGCTGGAGACTCAGGTCCATGAGAACAGAGATACAGTCACCAGGGTGGAGCTGGAAGAGGCACAGCTAAAGAAAAAACTAACCAGCCTGGAGGAAAACCTAAACGGCTCTGTCCCAGACAAGACCAAGGTAGTGAAGATGCAGAACTGCCTTTCAATGAACACGCTAGAGTTTTGTCTGAAAATAACCAATAACCTCCATCGGACAGGGCACACTACTTAAAACCATCTCTAACCTGAAGGACCTGATGAAGTGGACAAAAGAACAGAAACTGAAATTGGAGAATCAAAACCAGCAACTGGCTGATTTACAGAAACAGGTAAGCCTGAGTACAGACTTGCTAGTAAACATGTGATTGCCCGCAAAATCATCGCTTCATGTCAGTGCTTGCTTCTCATTTCAGAATATGGTGTAACCACTAAAAATCACATTTGAGGAGGAAGCGCAATCACCAGTCATCAACACTCCATTCACGGCACTGCAAACAGATCTCATGTACTACATGTGATAAATAAGACACACATGTCCAGTGCCTGTCATTTTATACGCACAGTGGGCCTTAACGGGAGTGGATTTTGGTGAAAAAACTGAAACTGTGAAATGCTGCATGAAATATTTAGATACTTTTTTGTAGTAAATAATGTTTATAATAGCACAAAACATAATCATAATATATATTACACGTATACATATGTAACTTATAACTTAATACTTTCTAACTTATAACTGAAGGAAAATAAAAGGTATGTGTCTTTTCTTTCTGATCTGAAACAATATTAAAACGGCACAAATTATTTACTTTCTACAAAAATGTTTCTGGTCTTTCTATGTACGACTGATCAGTACACACACTCAAATAAATACTCACATAGTTTACATATATTTTTTTGTGATTTGTGAATTTGTGTAGAGGGAAAGATAATGGGTGGATAACATCTATCAGCTATCATATGAATACAGGCGGCACATATTTTTATAGCCCTAAATGATACCAATATGTGACCCCACACCACAAAAGCAGTCATAAGGATAATTTTTTGAAATTGAGATTTATACATCTGAATCTGAATATATAAGCTTTCCATTGATGTGTGGTTTGTTAGGGCAGGATAATATTTGGCTGAGATACAAATATTTGAAAATCTGGAATCTGAGGGTGCAAAAAATCTCAACATTGAGAAAATCATCGTTAAAGTTGTCCAAATGAAGTTCTTAGCAATGCATATTACTAATCAAAAATTAAGATTTGATATATTTATGGTAGGAAATATACAAAGTATCTTCATGGAACATGATCTTTACTTAATATCCTAATGATATGATTTTTGTCATAAAAGAATAAAAAAAACAATCAATCATTTTGACCCATACAATGTATTGTTGGCTATTGCTACAAAATACCCGTACTACATATGACTGGTTTTGCACAGAATAACATACTAGCTGCTCTTTGACAGGAATGTGTGTGGACCGACCTGTAGGTAGTGTGTGGGGTGTAGACATAGCGAGCAGGAAACTCCAGCACTTCTTTGGTGGGACGCACCCGTGGGTCAGGGTAAGGCTTCACATGAAGCAGCTCTGGAGACAGACAGTAGTGAGGGGCCTCTGGAGCCGGCGAGATGTCTATCTTCAACTGAGCTGAACAGAAAGAGACCGACAGAGTGTGAGAAAAGGCTTAAATAATAGAACTGATGAGGTAAAAATAAGCGAGGACAGGTACCAGTCACAGGTCTGAGTCGACGCAGGACAGATGACGGCCTCCTCATGTCTGCCAGGAACTTATATAAGTCTTCATCGCTCAATCTGTCCCCTTCCTGCAGCAGTACAGAAACACTCAGCATTCCTTCAGCGGGTGAATAATACATTGCGCTAATACACTAGCGTCAGAAATATGCATGAATAGAGAACTGACCTGTTTGAAGAAATTGGTGACCGTGAGAGTCGCTGGACGGAAGTTATTGAAGTTGCACATATCCTCTCCTACACTCATCCTCTCAAATCCTTTCTTCTTTCTCTCATTCCACGTGCCCTTACGCTCTGTAAGGAATGACAAAATAGAATTTTTATATTCAATATTTCTTTGTTAGCCAATTAAAATGAACCAACTCTGTGGATAAAGGATCCGATGTATCCTCTGCAAGTGAATGGGTGCCGTCAGAGTCCAAACAGCTGATAAAAACATCACAATAATCCACATTTCCAGTTTAGCAGCATCTTAAAAAGTGAAAAGCTGCGTGTTTGCAATTAACAAATTGAACATTAAGGCTTTTTAAACTTCAAACTGCCACTTCATTTTTCAATATATGCACTATATATTTTTATTCACATGAACTTAAACTGTTAGTGATGTTGTAATTATTTAGTGTATGTTTAAATAAACTGCATATCAAATTATATCAAATAATTTATACCAATGGTTTAAAATCTTTTAAGTTTGTTTTCTAAAACATTTCCAATTTACTAAATTTCCGCAATGGTTCAGTGTAAAAAGCTTACTTTATCTTTGCTGCATAAAACTCAGAATATTTACAATTCTCTATCTTATTTACCCATTATGGCCCAGTTTTACTAAACAGGGCAAAGTAGTGCAAGAGGGCAATTCCAAAAACAGCGCAGATAGGCATGGAAATTTCTGCAGGTCATTTACTGATCAACATCTCATTTACATATTGACCAACGCAATATACCAAGCGCAGTGCAAATTAACGTAGTCGATAATAAAGAATAAAGAAATAAATAAGCCACAGTATGCTGAAAAGAACCAGAGGCCAAAAACTAAAGGATTACAACAGTTTTGATAGAGCTGGTATTGCGTGACTCCTAGATGAGGGTTCCAAGTCATCTTTTATTTCCTGGAGCTATTTAAAAATAACAAAATAACTTTCCAAATAAATTAATGTATGGAAAAATCCTCTCCCTTCTACCCTTCTCTCTGTTCTCTGTGGTGCCCTTTTTTCTTAGCAACAAATTGCATTTATTTCAAGTGCAAAATAGTTTAAGACATGCTTTTTGGGCATTAAATAACACAAATGCCAGCAATTTGACGAGTGCAAACGTTAATAAATCATGTTGCCTGATTCATTTAAATACTCTCCTTGCATAAATGTTGCATCTGAAAGGGAAACTTATAGAAATGCTTTTTTTTTTTCATAGAAATTACTATTTTAATGCCAAAAGATGGTTTGGATTGCCACAAGCTGTTAGTAAAACTGGCTTTTATTCACATCATGACGTCTTGGTATCTTCTTAAATTTTATTATTTTTAGTATGTGTGTGTGCATATCTTTAATTTGATGTTGGCTCTGTTTATTGTTGGACTAAGAAAAAATGTTTCACTACATTACATCACATGTACATAGGAAAGTGCCTTGAGGATGTATTTCTGGATCAAAATGTCTTAAAATAATGTAGCACATTTACTGAATATTGGAAAAAGGCATAAAAAAATAGAAATGAACAGTTGGAAATATATTGGCCCTTGTGTATGTGACTTTCAGAGACATTTTCAAGATGACTGGTTATAAGAAAGCAATAAATAAGCAAACTCTTATCAGAATTCAAATGTGTTGACTCTGGTTAATACCCGTGTCTGAGTCTGAATCTGAGCGGTCCAGGCCTCCAACACTGCTGACGATGTTCAGGAGATGAATGGCAGTCCAGGCGAAGGGCATGCGGAAACGACCCAGCCTAGTGCACATCTGCTCGGCCTGAGCCCTCAACTTCTCCAGCTTTTCCTTATGCTGTATAAACACACACACACAAAGGTAAAAACCACTGAATCATTTCAGAATATCCACATGGGTTGTTACACAAACCCTGTGTAAAGGTAATGGGTGAGCAGCATTTATCATCCAATTTCAAAACAGCCCAAAAAAGCAAATTGGCAACAGAATGGTACAGTGACCATCACAGACTCCAGCATCTAATGGACCTTGCTCATATTGAAGAAGATTAACAAATATTGCAGCAGTCCAGATCAAGTTGAGAAATCCACAGGATACCATAATCATGCCAGATGTGTGTGATGAAATACTCATGCAAAAACCCGTACCTTAGTGGAGTCTGATTCCTTCATGACCATGTATGGCTCACAGCATTCACCGATGTCTCCCTGCTGAAGGACTTTCTCCAGCTGAAACACAGATACAGCAGAGCTGAACAACATCTAACTGGGCTAGATGCACATTCATCAACATTTTTTGAGAAGAGCATTTATTTGATTTGGTATTTCTTTTTTAATATATTTCAAAATGTCATTTATTCCTGTGATGCAAAACTAAACTTTCAGCATCATTACTCCAGTCTTCAGTGTCACATGATCCTTCAGAAATATGCAAATTCAATCTAAGATGCTCAGTTGGTGCTTTTTTAAAAAAAAACATTTTTGTCTGCTTAATATTTTTGTGGAAACTCTATCCCAAAATTTTAAATGGTAGTGGATCAAAAATAGATTAAGAAGAAAAAAATAATAACACTTGCATTCAGCAAGGATGCATAAACTATTTTGTAACATTATAAATATCTTTACTATTATAAACAAGTGTCGTTCTTTTGAAATTTCGAATTATCAAAGAATCCTGAAAAAAGTATCACAAATTATATTTAAAAGCAAACAGTGTTTTCAACAATAATAAGAACCATTATTAATAACTGAACAATAACAATAATTAATATCTGATTTCTGAGCATATTCAACTCACAATTATAGATAAAAATCTAACTACTAACACACAAACAATTGTAGTTTTCACATCCTTTAGCAGCAAAACCTCTACTAAATGCTTTCTGTAGCTGCTTATAAGACTTTTGACCAATTTCCGACCATCCCGGCCATCTGTTTTATTTTAATCAGTATTTATGGGTTGTCTTTATAGCACACAGTTGAGCAACCCTCAACTGAATTGGCTTACAGTGAGGAAAATGTGCATTAATATTGCTTGTGTGGTCACAGGTCATGACTCCTGTAAAACGCCTTGATAAGCTTTAAAATTCAGTTGTGCTGGAAACTGATTCCTTTTTAAGGATTTTTAAATTGAAAGTTCAAAGCAACAGAATTTATTTAAAACAGAAATCTTTCGTAATACTATAAATGTGTTACTTTTCTTAGTTTTTTTTTGTCTTTAATTTCTTTGCCGAATAACACTATTTATTTATTATAAAGAAAATCATACTCATCAACAATTTTTGATAGGTAGTGTGTACTGTGCATATTCTATAAAATACACATATTTTTGAGGTAAGGTCACTGAAGAAATGTTGGCACAGTAACTTTAGGCTACGACCTAGAGTTACTCATGTTCTGCCCTGACCTTCCGTACCCTCTAAAGGACATGTGGCACTGCGCCCCCTGCTGGTCATACCTTAATGACCAGGAAGATGTCCGGAGAAGGGTATGTGATGGAGAAGATCACGGAGCGTGCCAGTGTAGAAATGGCTGCGTGTGGACTGTGGGGTTTGAGCAAGCTCTTCATCTGATCCGAGTTCAGATCGAAGTAAAAATCCTCTGAAATCTGAGTGTGGATGTGAAAGAGAAATGGCATTTGAATCATGATCTCATTTACAGGAACCACAAACTTTTCAGTATCCCAAGCATTTCAAGGTTAAGAACACAGTCATACCTTTTTCTTTTCTCTGACATCATACAGAGCAAGTGATCCAAATATTGGCTCGATTTCAATCTCAAATCTAGAAGAACAACCACAGCAAGTCAGCAGCTGGCTTGACTGTACAGGGTGGACATGTTATCAGAAGGTGTGTTACGTTGCAGTCAATGAATACAGTCACCAACTGAAGAGTAAAGGGCTGATTAACAGCGATTAACAGTGACAAGGAAGTTATTTTTGATGGTCATACTCCAGTCAGGCCAAGGAAATAAATGAAATTAATCCATCAACACTAACTGTTTCCATCCACCAATTTTTATGTACATTTTTGGATGTTGCATAAAAAACAACAACAACAAAAAGCTGGATGGAAACACAAAGATGCATACAAGTTAAAAAAATGCAGATAAAAAACTTGCATGTTCAACTAATCTGGTCAGAAAACTTACAGAAATTACAATGGAAACAGTTTTCAACATCAGGAAGTGATGATGTTGTACTCTTCAACTCACTGGATGGAAACAATGCTTTATTCACCAACCATTCTAAATTTGTGCATGGGTTTAACTTGTAACTTTGAATGAAAACAGCTTCTGATTTTTTTCCCTGATTTTTTTGTGTGTGTTTTAGTGCTGTCAAACGATTAATCGCAATTGATCGCTTCCAAAACAAAGGTTTTTGTTTACATAATATGTGTGTGTTTACTGTGTATGTGTATTATGTATATACAAATACACACACATGCATGTATATATTTAAGAAAAATACATTATATTTTGTATATTAAATATATTTATATGTAATAAATTATATATACACATAAATAACAAACATGCATGTGTGTGTGTATTTATATATACATAATGCACACACATATATTATGTAAACAAAAACTTCCCAGCAAACACATAATGTTCCCCTAACGTTAGTTTTTGGTTCCCGTTTGGTGTTTTTGCAACCATAATATAATGTTCCTAGAATGTTGCAGGGTGGTTATTTTAAAAAATAACCTAAAAATAACTTGTATAGAACATTACCTAATGGTTATTTTCAGGTTACTTTTATAATCCTGTAAGACGATGTCTCCAAATAAAAGGTTGCAGATGTTTTGTGTATTGACTTATACAGCATTTGTTTAATGCAGTATTTACATAGAATGATAACAGAAATCATAATTTTATGGGTTTGTTCCATCTTTTTTTTAAA
>JAUMHE010000044.1:3264462-3275907 GCA_032359235.1 Enteromius mattozi | reverse complement strand
TATATATATATATAAATAACTAAATCGGGGAAAAAATAAATAAATAAATGACAAATGCAACAAAATTACTGTAACAAACTAAAATATAAAAATAATTCCAAACAGTATATGAGTGAAATAACACCGCACCCAGACTCCTGCAACACACAAAGATTTGAGGTGCACTAAATTTATTCTAGCCTACTATAAATTATAAATAACGTGGAAATTAGGATCCAAACTCACTAATTTTTAAAACCAAAGTTACACTGGACTGCAGCATAACACTTCAGAGCCCTTTGTGAACTACTGTACACTTTCAGGCATTTACAGAAAAAACTAGAGTCAAATATAATTAGGTAACTAGATTAACAGCTCCGCTCTCATGTAGGGTCACAGTCCTGTTCCTCAAACTGCACATGCACTTACAGCACACAGCTGAAGCGTCTCATTAAGACATTATGTGAACACGCGAGAGGCCAGGAGCTCAGAGCCAGACAGGAAGTCCGTCCGTCACATTTAGAGCACTTACATCCAATAACTGCTCCATCACTGGGAACATGATATCATGATGAATGTGCTTTCATTCTGAAGCTGAACCCAGGTGACAGAAAGCTACTCACACATGCTAATCAGCCAGAGAGGTGGAGAAGACTAGTCCCTCTGGCTGACCAGCTTAACTAGTTTTATATCAGCTCGAATGCGTGTTTTAATTAGGAAACTCGTATATTTTGTAGAGACGTGACTGCAGGCCTCCATTTAAGAGTTTAAATGAAAGAGCTTGATGGGATATTATGTACTTTTTAGGGTTCCTTGGTAAAACCTTTACTGATCACAAAATAATTATTCACAATTCAATCATGAGCTAAGTGAACACTAAAAACAAACAAATAAATAAATAATTAAATAAATAAATACAAATAATGTAAAATTAAAATTTTGTGCCATTTCTTTGTTTTAGATTTAGTTCTAGTTTTCTTTTTTATTATTATTTACATTTTTATTATTATTATTATTATTATTATTAATTTATTATTTATGTATTTATTTTTTTTTTTTTACATTAATACATTACATTAAACTAAGTAAAAATGAGAAATGTTGCCTGGACAACTAGCTGAAATTAATTTATTTAAATCTTTTTATTTTATATTTTAATTTCATTTCAGTTAATGTTTATTGTACTTCAAGTAGTCTAAAATGTTTACGATTTTATTTGATTATAATAGCCCTGACTCCAACACACTGTGGAGCTAAAACAACTAAATTGAGTAAAGCCACTGAAATGACAAAGAATGGACTAATTTGAATTAGCTAATATCTAGTAACTGCACATGTACTAGTGTACAGTTACTGCTTTTAAAATAAAATGCAGTATAAAATATATTAATCTATTGAGCTCACATGACTTTCTGTTAAGTGCAATGAACCGGTTTCATTTAGTTAATTTCACGAGATGAATACTTGCAATTAAGATAATTCATAAAAACGAGTTTCAATATCTCTTGCTGCTTCAAGTAAATTTCCTCATAGTTAAAGGTGGGAAATAATCATTAGAACCCAAATTGTATTTACTGTACTTACCAAATTGTGTTTATTGTACTGCTGTATGTAATACATGACAAATTACGAATGCACATCAGGACTGAAGGAAAGGTGCAGCTGTGGAATGATCTCCACAGACAGACAGACTCAGAGCCGGGGGTTTCCCTGCATCCCTCAGACTCCTCTCGATGAAGAACAGAGAAAAGGCTTTGGGCTGAATGAGAACGTCTCAGTGCTGCAGTGACTCTGAGAGCAGATTTATGGGGCCCTCTAATGGGCTCTACAGAAAAACCCCTCCGTCAGCACCGCTCTCCGTCCACTCCTCTCTCACACACACACCGAGAGGTTAAAGACACACAGCAGTGTGACACAGCACTGGATTCATGGGTCAGGAGCAGCTCCAGACTCAATCTGTGGAGTTTATCATATATCTCTGGGCTGATTTAAGAGGATAAATGCAGAGAATTCTGCTCACATCTGGACTGCAAACACACATCACGTTTGCCAAAAATATTACAAACTTTAGTTTCATCTAGAGCTACATATAGTGTTCTTCAAATGAACAAAATTAACTTCAAGCATTTAAAACAAATAAATGATAGTATGCTTCAACAACCAAACAATTCACTTTTAGCATGTGTTTAAACATACTATATACTGTATATATACTGTACACACACACACACACATGTATGAAATAGTGCACTTTTACAAGTAAACTCAATGCAACGTATAAGTAAATAAAATAAATGCAAGTGTACTTCTACACAAACAAAAAAACAATGTTAATGAATTTAAGACAAATGAATGAACAAACAAATGATAATGATCTAAGTAAATAAAATACTGCTGTTCTTTGACAAGAAGTAAAGTAACTTCTAGAACGTTTTTAATACCCAAATGCTAGTGTATGTCTAGACGAACAACATTACGTATAACAAATAAATACAAAATTAAATAAATAATTGCACACTTAAATTTAAGGATGTGCTTGAAATAAGTAGCACACTTCTATAAAGTAAACACAATTTTAATTTACCAAACAAATGAAGTCAGCAAGAACATAACTTCATTATTAAAATGCACATGCTAATGATAAATAACATACAAAATCTACTATAGGACAAAAAAGCTGATTATCGCATGAATCATACATATCTGTATGAACTCCACCCCAGTATGTGTGTGTGTGTGTGTGTGTGAAGGCAGCTTCAGCGTAATGAATAAAAGCTAGAGTTTCCTTATAAACACAGCAGTCAATACAACACAGGAATATAAATCAAGCTCTGCTGCCTGCTGACAGATATTCAGCACCATCAATCCTGACAAACACACACACACACACACTCAGAAGTAACACACTGTAAGCATGCGCTGCTGTTGTGTGTACTTTAGCATGTTCCTGCAGCAACAGAGAAAGCCACATGTTCTTGCACGACAATATGAACAGCTAAGAACGCAATGCAATTAACAGCAGGGATGTCAAACGTACTGCTACTTTAACCCCAAACAGATCCGAAAAGACACATCACCTCAATTTGGTTGCCGCTTTTAAAAGGATTTCACTACTGATGGTTTACTAGCGTGCATACTTGAGAAACTAATGCAAGTAATTGTGAATATTAGCATGCACTTGTTAATATTCATATAAATTAATGTAATATAATTATTTACCGGAACAAATAAAGTAATGTTAAATCTATATTATTAATACTATTATTAATACTTTATATATGTCTATATATATATATATATATATATATACACACACACACATATTACTTATATATATATATATATATATATATGATAAATAGCATCTGTCAAACTACTTGATTTTTTTTTTTTTTTTCTGTAGATTTTATTAAGTTTTAGTTTATTTACTCTCAGTACCTTAATCAAAAATGAGAAATGTCACCATGGCAACTAAAGTGGTCGCCAAAATTATAAGAACACTTGAAAATGTTGACTTTTTTTGCCTCCAAAACATGATTTAGTTTCATAATGTTCACGAAACACGCAGATGGTTGCTCTGAGCTATACAAATATCAGACTGGTTTTATCCACTTTTAACTTTAATATTTGTCATATTTCCACTTTTCACAGCAATTACAGCAGAACATCTCTCTGGCACAGTGTCAATATATTTCCTGAAAACTTCAACGCTAAAACTTCAAGCATAAATTCATTTTATGGCCAATTCAACAACAACAACTGAAACCTGAAATAAGTGTTTGGACACCACTGTACTTTACCTCTCTGTGTATTTTACAATATTTCAGTTAATGTTTATTTTATCTCAAGTAATGAAAATGTTTTTATAGTTTTAGTTTTAGTTAACAAAAATAACCCCAAATAGCATATTAGTTTAGCTGCGATATTAAAAAGAACAGAGGAATTTCATTAACTACTAAAATATGATGACATCCCATGTTAGCACAATTAACGCAATTAATAATAACAAAATAAGCTTCTTTATACCAGCATAGAAATATCAAGGCAACAACAAACTCCCTAAAAAACAGAAAGTATGTTTGTGAGAAAAAGTGTGTGCGTAAGAAGGGTTTAATTGGGTTTTGAGGCCAAGTAATAACCACTTAAGTTTGCAAACAAGCTCCTGGTAGTTTGATAAATGTGCTTAATTTAAAAATAACCTTGTTACTCCGATTTAAGCGAAGAAAAGCAGGGAGATTTTGAGCCTATTTACAGTTATTAAGCAGCCGATGAGGGCGACAAAATGAAGCCTGTCCAGATATTCACCACAATTCATCAATTACTCAAACGCGCAGAAACCTTCGGAGGGATCCGGCACATTTCCCAGAGAGCCCCAGCACACCGGAGGGCCGAGCGGGATATTAGCTGATCCGTCTTATAGAAAACCTCATGCAAATGCAGCATGCGAGTGTTTGCTCTCCTCACTGACCTGTCCAGAGGGGAATATCCATGAACTGAGCGGCTTTATGAAGAAGGTCTCTGTGCTCCACACACTCACACCGTTCTTGATCCTGAAACAAACACACACATAAATCATGCACTGAATTATTTGCACTGATGTTCAAAAGTCGGTAATGTCTCTTTGGCTCATCAAGGCTGTGCAAAAATACAATAAAAACAGCAAAATTGTGAAATATTATTACAAATCACAATAACCACTTTCTATTTTCTTATGTTGTAAAATGCAATTTATTCCTGTTTTCAAAGCTGAATTTTCAGCATCATTATTGTTGCATGATCCTTCAAACACATCTCTGCTGAAGCTATTTATATGCCTGACCAATGCTAAACACATGTGTCCAAATTTAGTGTTTCTCATGTGTATAATGTCACTGCGTTACATAATTTACGCATGCATTATGTGAGCCGAGCATCACTTTACAATGCGTTTCTGTACACTAATGTTTGGTGTGACGGATGCTGCTCTCCTGCTCTTAACCCCTTAATGTGAGTCATTAATCTGAGCATTGCTTATTTGTGCACTCCTGGACACACAAAACACACAGAGGAAGAGGAAGAAGGGGACCGATCTTCACAATCTGACATATTTAAAGAAATAGTTCCCCCAAAAATGTACATTTGCTAAATATTTTCTCACTCTTAGGTAATCCAAGATTTGGAAAAATGTGGCAATACATCAGTTGCTCATCAAAGGATGCTCTGCAGTGAATGGGTGCCGTCAGAATGAGAGTGATGTTTTATCAGCTGTTTAGACTCTCATTCTGACGGTATCCATTCACTGCAGAGCATCCATTGATGAGCAACTGATGCAATGCTAAACAATTTTCCAAATCTGATGAAGAAACGAACTCATCAATGACCTGAGATTGAGTACATTTTCAGCAAGCTTTTATTTTTGGGTCAACTGTTCTTTTATCCACTTCTCACGAATGTATTTAACAACATTGAAAATGACTGCAAACATCACCTCGTCAGGTGCAAAAGCCATCTTCGTGAACAAAACTGGTCTATGATAACTATAAAACACACAAGCACACTTCCTCTAACTGATTAAAAATACATAATGCAGAAATTATCACTTGACAACAAGACGCTCCAAATTCATCCTCAGCTGGAGAAATGCTTCCAGCTACTTCAGAAAGTCAAACTGGGTCACTGTCTGCGGGTTATTTGAGGAGATATACACAAACACACACACACGCACGCAGAAGATGCACCAGGTCAGAAGTTCATCACCTTTGATGCTCTCATATTGATTATTAATAACATTCTATATTCAGAGAATTTCAATCATAGGTGTTGTGTTTCAGTAAACAGGAGCTCTCATGCGAGCAGGAATTGTGGGAATGAGAAAGAAGTGCTTATAAAACACACCAATGTCGGATCAGAAACATCTGAACATAGAAATGACCCACACCTGTGAATTAATTCTATTGGATATATATATATATATATAAACCTGAATAAAATGTAAATAAAATAAAGCAGTTGCTGTGATCAGAGCACATGTGTGAATTACACAGCTGACATGTGAAATTATGAAGCCCTGCAGGGCATTATGAAAAAGTGTTTCATCGATGAGAATCATATTACTGTGATAAGGACAGATTCACGGCTGGACCACATTGATTCTGTCTGCGGCTGCGTCCAAACACACACACACACACACAATGTTAACGAATCCGCTGCTGCACTGTCAGCATGTGTGTAAGACAATGAAGACTCTGACACTAGACCTATATGTGATGATTAAACAGAAACACAGTCATCTGTCTAAAACAGGACTGTTCATACAAAACTTCTGGCATTAGACACATCCTGCACATTCACATGACTGAAGAATTCACAGCATCAGTGTCCAAGTGTTAACTCTACTTCACAAATGAATCCCGAACCTCCAGAAATGATCAAATATAACTTGATCCAGTTTAACAAAGATTCCATTTCTCTCTAATGTCAGGACTACAGCTATTAAACATGAAAGTGCTTCATACACGAGCATGAGACTCCTGCAGTAAGTTGAGCTCACACTAACATGATTCTCACCTTAACAGATACAGACATCTGCACAAAATATATATATATTATATATAATAATAGAAACATTGCTACCACACCACCATGCTACTACTACAGTTACTGTGTTCAGCAATAAAACTGTGTTACATTTGGTATTAGACACCACTATCTGTTCCATAATCACAATAAATGTATACATTTAAGTGTATGTATACAAATGTATACAAGTGTTTAAAATAAAATTAAGCAAATTAATGCATGTAATTCTCTTTCCTACTGTATAGATTCATAGATTGAAAAAAAATGAACGAAAACAATTAATTAAAATACAAAAAAATATTACATTTTCTTAAATATAAAAAAAAATAATTGATTTATTTATTAAATGATTAATTAATTAATATAAAATAATTATAATACAAAACACACATACAACATGCATAGTACAATTATTTACCATATATTTAACTTTTAATATATTTAGGATATGCATCAAAACAAATATAGGAACATAAAATTAAGTGACAAAAATAAGCAAAATAAAAATAAATAAACTGTACTGTTCAAAAGTAAGATGAGGAAATGTGAAGATTTACAAAATAAAATAATAATAATAATAATAATAATACATACATATAGAGTTTCAAAAACATACCCAAGGAATATATTAATTATAAAGGAAGCATGCTGCTTTCTTTCCTTCTTTAAATATGGCCTGGACACGTCTGGCAGCTTCCATGAGTTATACCCATTTTTGTGGCACATTATTGAGAGAGACAGATCTCTTAATGAAGGGTGTTTTCAGAGCTGTCCATTCTTAAATTAATTACAGCTGCTTAGATATCAATGCAACACACACACACACACATACACACACAGACCTAGTGCTGCTCCATCCTAATCGAATTACTGCCAGTCTTTCTGGATTTCAATTATCTGGCCTGAATGGGACACACACACACACACACAGATCATGACACTAAATTAGTCCTAATGCAGAGACATGGCGCATGTGTGAACGTGTTTCTCTCTCTCACACACACAAACACACGAGTGCAGCAGGGCTGTTCTCAGCAGTTTAGTAAGAGTTGTGGTGTTTCCCCTCAGGAGCCGCTTCCAAAAACAGCGTTTATGTCCTTATCAGGCTGTTGTCCTGGTCTCTGCGTCCTGCGGGAGCCGTTGAGCTGCAGCTAATTGAAGATAATAAAGAATATTCACCTCTGCAGCCACAGACTCACCAGAACAGAGACAGACGCAGGACTGCAGCGCCATCTACTGACAATTACCTCCTTACAGCTACTGTCTGCACATCATTTACTTACAGACAGCAGCTGTAAAGTCCAAATTACAATAGAACGGCAAATCATTCAGTACCATCCACAAGTTTGGGGTCAGTATATGTATGCATGTAAGTACATATATTTATATACATATATATATATATTAGCAAACAATAAAAGAAAACAAACATGAAAAAATACAATTTAAATAAAAGCAAATGATTTAAAAACATATGACAAATAAATTTGTATTATGCAGATGTTAAAAAAAATATTTCTAGTTCAAATAATAATAAAAAAAAAATTATATTTAATAAAAAAATATAATCCTGAAAAATTAAAGGATGTTTCCACAGTAATATGAAGCAGCACAACGGTTTTCATCATTGATAATCAGAAATGTTTCTTGAGCAGCAAATCATTATATTAGAATGATTTCTGAAGGACCATGACACTGAAGACTGGAGTAATGATGCTGAAAAGTCAGCTTTATCATCACAGGAATAAATTACATTTTAACATGCATTCAAACAGAAAATAGTTGGTTGAAATTGCAATAATGTTTCATAATATTACAGATTTTCCTGTGTTTTTTCTCTGTTGTTCAGGCTGTGTTTGCTCAGTTTCTCCAGCAGATGGCTTCACTATGATACAAATCCAGCTTGGCCTGTTTCCCTACATGAGTGTGTCCTGAAATAACCTCAAACCGCATCCTACACCAGATGTAGTCATGCTATACCATGGCATCGAAAGATTAGCCTATTCATATTAGCATATTCTTGCCACACGAGCCCGAGAGAGGCTTTCAAACATCACAGTGGGGTTTTATGGGTGATTCATCTCATAACAAAAGACAACAAACAAACAAACAGTAAAACAAGCTAAACGTTAACCAGCAGACAACCGATAACATGATGATATGACACAGATCAGTTCATGCTTCACATCACAACATTTAGGCCTATATAATTTAAAATGAGCTACATGAGAAAAAATAAATAAATAAAATAATAAAAATGCTAGTAATGATGGAAAACAATGAAATGACACTTGATTTGACTTCAGATTGGAATATAAGTCCTAGAATATAAGTCCTTTAAGACAGAGACTGTTGCTGACGCTCACGTGTCTCTCTGAGCCGTGAGAGTAATTATTCATGTTTAATGAGAGCTCGTTCTATAAAAAGAAAGCGCTGTGTGTCTGTGTTTAATGACTGCTGTAAAACATTAGAGCGCTTGCATTCTGTGTTTGCCATTTCTGTCTGGTTATGTGACAACGAAACAAATCCAACAAGACGATTCAACTTCAAACTATCGCTTTTGGCTGAAATGACGACTTCATAATTTATAATAATGTTTCCTTCAGTGAAAAAGTTAATCTCATGTTGTCTCTCATTTTAAAAATCCACCCACATATTGGTTTTGGGTTATAAAGCGTGTGTGCAGATTCCTCTCCTGATTTAGGAGGATTTTTCAATTTTATGGATTCCAGACTAAAAATCACAATTTGAAGTTAAAAACTGATGGATATGAGTCTTACTAACACATCTTTTTGCTCGTCAAGATGTCAACTGATGGACTGGAGTGTTTAGACTGTCATTCTGACGGCACCCATTCACCGTAGAGCATCTATTGATGAACAAGGTTTTTTTTGGACTCAGAACTAAATCAATGTCAAATATATACTAGCTCCTAAAGTTTCTACAGTAAAAAAAGCTCTCAACAAAATGTGCATCATCACAGAACAAGCTCGGATCCATTTTAACTCCACAAATAGAGTCCATTCATTCATCACTCAGTAAAAACAGCTATTTAAAAAGCAAGGACAAGCTCATGCTTTTACGGTCTATAGATATTTCCTCATTTAATGTAATGGCATTCAGACAGTGCCCAATACTTTTTGAAGCCATTGCACAGAAATTATCCTCATTTCAAACATTATTTGTTAGCAAACACACAGATACAGAGTAAATTATGTACAGAAGTAACTTCAATCAGTCATCTGGAGATTGAGAGTGGGTTTCAAATGCTGACGTTTGACAAAACGCCTTCATAATTGTGCCTTCGCTTTAATTAGAGAGCAAAATGAAATTAAACAGCTACTCTATCCTGAATAACAATTACACAACATCCTGGGTTCAACAAGTTAAACTCTTATTTGTTGTTGATGTTCATTTTAGGCCCCATCCATTTCATTTCTTCCCAAAGCAATTGTATTTCTCCCTAAATTCCACTTTACTTTCCTCCATTTTACTATTGTTTTGTTTTGAGTTTGAAATTCCACGTGTTCCACATTTTTCTGGACTCAGTTTTAAAGTTCAAATTCAATTTCAGAAATCAAAAACCATGTCTTGAAACCATGAAACTGTTGCAATTTACCACAATTTATTATAAGTTTAACAAAAATGTATACTTTTTATATATGCACATACACACACTGAATTCCACATTTTCATAAAGCTCTATCATTACAAAAGAAACTCACTTGAACTCATCCATTAGTGAGTAAACATCATGTTTGCGGTGATGCATTTACAATAAGCAATAAACACTAAAACACACATTATCAAACGCAGAGCCGCAAAAAGCCAACATAAAAGTGTTAAAATGACAGTAATGTGAACAAATAATGTCGTAATACCTGGCAACACGCAACTATCAAAGAAAAACCACCTGTAATGCATACAGAGAAATTCATGCAGCAATTTAGACACTTTACAAATCAAGTAGTAAATGGGTTTTTAATGAATTATTAATGTAAATGCAGCACATTTATGCTTTTAAACGCTCCACGGCCCTGCCAACATTGTAAGTGCATCACTGCAAATACGATGGCTAAAAGAGCTATTTTTCCAAAACTGTGTGAACATAAAGCTGCACTTGAACCCTGAGCGTCTCTTTAGGAATGTCACTTTAGCCCCTCCCCTTAGACATTGTCATGGTGACGGGAGGTGGTTGGCATGGTGACAACTATCACAACAGTTATAAATATGTACAAGTGTGTACGCAGGAATCGCAGTTGTGTCATGCGACCATCTGTGAGTTCGGACGGTGAGCTCATTAATTATTCAGCAGAACGTCACATGATGAGCTTCTATATCTGAACTCATTAACAAGCACAGACCTACATTGATACTGCTTATGTGTGTATGATAGGTTCACAAGTGTATGAATGCGCAGGTGTGCGCGTGACATGCTTGTGTTATTGTGAGTGTGTATTCTTGTCAGATTCAGATTTGGATGTTGCGGCGCAATCGATGCGAGGTGACCCTGTGACCCACGCAGGAAAGAAGCAGGCGAAGCAATCTGCCACCCACGGCTCTTACACACACACACGTCTCTCAGTCCCCCTCCAAACATCGCTAATGAGATGAATTAGCTGAATGCAACAGATGTGTGCGGTGCAAACGAACGCTCTCCATCTGTCAGTCATAACACACACACACTACAGGTGATACACAACATGATTGATGGTCATTCCTGCTACGCAGTGAATGCTCATGTCTTAAAGTATACTGCTTTATATGTGACATACTGGGAAAAATATACAAATAATTTATGCTTATAGATTAAATATATTTATATATAAGAATATGAATACATAAATGTATAAAGATCTCAAAATATATACTGTATGTGTATTTATATATACTTAAATATATATTGTA
>JAUMHE010000044.1:3171268-3185036 GCA_032359235.1 Enteromius mattozi | reverse complement strand
TCAGTAGAAGAAAAAGCAGGTGAGCGGGAGGCCGGCTGGTGTCGGCTTGCTGCGCCATTCCCACGGGATCCGTGCGCCTTCTCTCAGCGTTCCCTTTAGATGGGCGAACCTGAGTCCTCCTGCCCCGCAGTTGGACCTAGAGCGGAGTAGCTCCGGTTATGCTTCCACTGGGTCTCCTTCGCCCAGTAGGTGTGGCTACAATATCTACACAGTCAGCCAGAAGGCTGTGTTTCCCTTCAATTATATCCTAATTCTTATCGATATATTGAATTTCTTTATTCCACATGCAGAAACTATGTGTTTAAATCATGTGCTCCGTTTCCCCAACCACCTGCTTCAGTACAACTGGCAACCCTGTGGGCTCCCCTACTCGGCCCCCAGGGCGTTGGGAAGGTTACGTGCAGACTCCTCTGCTGACAAAGTTGAAAAATAGCTCGCCTGTCAGCGGGGGGTCTCCGCGCAACGCGGTCTCAGGGTCGTGGCCTGTTCCATGGGTGTTCCCCAGATAAGACAAACTGGAGCGCAGTTGATTCTTGATTCCTGCTTATCACTGGAGGTAACAAGCTGGGTACGAGAAGGACTAAAAACAATTATACGAGGAGAGTCCCTCCAGCCTCTGAGTTCCTTACCAGTCGAGCGAGGTTGTGTTTTTACGGGGAAACGTTCCAGCTGGCGTTAGACCCCCAGATTGCCTTAAGTCCCACAAGGAACGGGTAACAGATAGTATAACGCGTCCAGAAATATCAAGAATCCAAATTAAGATAACTAAAAACACCTAAATTTCGTATCATAATCTAAACATAATAATAACTTAAAATTGGAGTCAGATTTAAACGGGGTAAAACGTAAAAGTAAGATTAGAAACCAAAATTAGGAAAACCGAGAAGTGTTTTTCACAGGAGCACTGGAGAGCGCTGGAAGCGAGCACGCTAAATCCGAGCCCAGGAGGCGGAACCTTACAACTCGGAAACCACCGACGTGGTAGACAGCTCCCCTAGCTGTCGGCCAGTGAATGGTGGAGTGTCACTCAGCCCCTCGCGCTGAGTGATGGAAACAGCGCCCTCTATGTGCGTCTCGGAAACCACCGGAGTGGCAGACAGCTCCCCTAGCTGTCGTTTGGTGACTGGGTGAGTAGCCGGGCCACACTGTACACCACACGGCCCCTCTCGTGGCGTGGTGATGTCAGGGCCCGTAGCTAGCGTTTCGGGGGTTGCTTGAACGGGTGTCAGTTCCTCGAGCTGAGAAACCTGGACCGACTGGGCTTGGAACAGCGCCCCTGGCTGTATAACAGGAACGGAGAGGACTGGAAACCGACTTTTTGGCTGAGAAACCGGGACCAACAGTGCTTTATATGGCTTAAATGGCTTGCCATACTGTGACACGGGGCTTGCTGAGAGCAGCTCTCCTGGCTGCGAAACAGATGCTGGGTCCTGCGAGGTCTGGCCGGGGTGCACACGTCTGGGTGGCTCCTCCTCCATAGTAGACGGAGCCTCGCGATCGACCACCATCTTGCGCGGCATCCCGCGATCGGCCGTCATCTTGCGCGAGAACGGAGCTCGCCGTATTGCCATGCGAGAGCCGAGCCACGGGTTGGAATTGACGTTCGCGACGCGGCAGTGAGTCTGTCCGGTACTGCGTGCGCGATCGTCATCTCTCACTTCCCCAACGGTGAAATGTGAGCCACAGCAAAATAAAACAAAGCCTATTAACTGCTCCAAGGAGTAGTCTGGGTCCTCACTGGGCAGATCGCGGAAAACAACCCGATCCAGACCTGACAGAAAGTACCCCTTAAGTCTTTCCTCACTGACCTTAGCGAGATGAGACACCGAGATGAAGTCCGTGACGTAATCATCAATGTGGCGTCCGCGTTGAAATAGGTAACATAAAAATGTCTCTGGTACTTGCTTATAATCCTGCCTGCGAGGCGAAGAAAAGTCTCTGGTATTGCGTCGATCATAACAGCCGCTGAGCCCATGTCGTCGGTCCATTCTGTCACGAATGAGGGGCGTAGAGACGTGTGGGTTCAAATGCAGGCTGTTTATTGATAAACACAGAGCAAAAACAGACAGGCTACAGTCGTTACCGGCAGACAAGAGTGGAGGAGGCAGAGCACGAGAATGGTCAGAGTCCAGGCGTGGGTCGGTACACAGTAAATAATCCAAACAGACACGGAAACACGGGAACACGGAGTGGCAAAAGACAGGGGTTGACAGTGCAATGGACCGTGAGAATTAGACAAAGACTTTCGGGTTATATACAGGGGAAACTGGGTCAATGGGTGGAGCTAGACAATGAATTGCTATGGTAACAGATGAGCAAGGCGGAGACATGAATCAACACATGTGACAACATAGAAACATGAATGAGAGTCCGGGATGACAACAAAACGAGTTCGTGAGAGTGAGTCCAGGCATGAAAACAGGGGAAAACACACATAAATACCCTGATGCTGGAGTGCCAGCCAGAGAGCTGGGCTGACACGTCCAGCTGAACATAACAGCCACAAAATGGCTTTAAAACTAAATCAGCTTTAAAAATAGGATAAAAGAGGCAGAAATCAAAACGTCAACTTTACAGACAGACAACATAATTCTTATTAAGTTGCCTAAACAACTACCACTGTTATTTAATAACCAGGGTTTCCTAGGTCTTGGAAAAGCTGGATAGGAATTTTAAAAAGTGTGATTTCTGGAAATTAATTAAATCTTAGGTGGTTCAAAAGCACTGCAACAATAAAAAGTACAATGTGAGTTTAAATGCTGCCTTACATTTTTAATCAAAAACAATCTGGTGCCAAAATCACAGTACACAGTGAAGATCACATTTACACACACTCAGAATTTAATTACAGATGACAAACTAACTCTGAAAACTAACAAAAATCAACTAGAAATGACAGAAATGAAGACAGCTTTCAAGAACACGAAGAAAGATGCCATTATGAGCACATCTGCCTGTTAGAAGCAGCAGAAATAAAGCAAATACACTCTCAGAAAAACACACAAAAGCTGTCACTGTGGCTTTTTGTAAAGGCTACTAATATAACATTTAAGTACTAACTTATATACTTTAAATACTAATATGTGTCTATAAGATATTAATATGTACCCTTAGGAGTAGGCCTAATAAGGTACAAAAATTGTATAGTTTGAAAAGATACTGCCACAGTGATAGCTTTTGTACCTTTTTGCCTGAGAGGATCTGGCTGAGTATGAGAGACTAACCGAGAGACAGAGAGGGAACAGTGTGATCTCTGATAAAGACTGATCTGAGGTCAGACGTGTCGAGCGAGCAGGTTCAGACAGGAGCGAACAAGGTGAACAAGAGATAACAGATATCAGAGGACAGCAAATAAATGATCAACTGTCCCACAGCCTCAGCGTGTGTGTGTGTGTGTGTGTGGCTGTGTCAATGGGTGTTCTGTCAAGCAGCAGCATTGCATCACTTACGTGTGTGTGTGCACACTATATTAAAAGTTTGAAACAAGATAAGATATTTTTTTTTTTGTTTTTTTATGTTTTTGAAAGAAAAAAGTCTCTTCTGCTAATAAATTAATGAATTTATTTAATTAAACTACAGCAATATTATGAAATACTTTTTTTTACAGTTTAAAACAGCTGTTTTTAATGTGAATATATTGTAAAATGTAATTTATTCCTTTGATGCAAAGCTGAATCTTCAGCATTATTAATATAATTTGATAATAATCGGAAATGTTTATTGAGCAGCGAATATTTATTCTAAAGGTTCACGTGACACTAAAGACTGGAGTATTGATGCTGAAAATAAAGCTTTGATCTTAATTATTCCAGAATTTTGACTGTAGTTTAGTTGAGGACTTGTAAATCACATGTGAAGAAAGAGATTGATTGGGTTTGGCAAATAATATACTAAAGATAAATAGTAAATACAACTTTGCAGAATGAACATACATGCCTGTTCATGAACAAACCACTTGATTCATGCTAATGAATCAAGGAATCAATCTGAAATTAGTCTTCAGAATTGGTCAGACAACTAGCAGACTTGCACTATTTATTAAGACTAAATGAGTCTATTACTGTCTTATTTGATCTTTTTTGAAAACAGTTAAACATGCAGTAAATAGGTTAGAAAACATTAAAACTGATTAGTGGTGTTTACGAATATACAAAATAAAAGATAACATGTTGGGATTGTCATTGTTTAGCCAGGTGTAAACGCAAGTTCTGCCACCAAAGCCAAATCCTGAAGGAAACACTGTCATGTGACCTCACTGAAACTGATCTGAACCATAAACTAGGAGAATCTGCAGATGCACACGCACACACTCATCCAAATCCCCTCTGCCCTTCAGCGGATTGGGGTGAGGAACAGTCTCAGTGTTTTATGAATTTTCATGACCAGCGAGCGGCGTGGCTCATTTGGGGCGTCTGTGATTGACAGACGCGAGACTAGAGCATATTGAGCTTGATTGCGGGCAGGAAAACCTTGCAGCAGATGAATATTCAACAGCACCTGTCGGAACGCCGCTCAAACAATACCTGGACGCTGAAGTTTCTGAACAGAGCTGGAGATTTTCCCTGAGAACTGTGAGAGAGGAGGCAGTCACATCAGAGGAAAGATTTCAGCCCAAACCGAGGGACGATATTTTCACTATGTAAGAATAAAAAGTAATTTGGTATATCATAATTATGAGATAAAAGGTCAAAATTGCCTTTAAAAGCTGAAATTATGACATGCTAAGTCATAATTGTGAAATAACTCAAATTAGATAAAAAGTCAAAATTGACTTCAAAGTTGAAGTGACATACTAAATAAATTTTGAAAGTCTAAATTATGACACAAACCATTATAGTTATGAGAAAAAAAGTCATAATTATATAATAATAATAATAATGATATATAATAATGTCATAATTGTAACTTTTAAAGTCCAAAAATTAAGAAAGAAAAAAAAAAAATTGGTAAGTCATAATTACAAACTAAAAAGTCTACATTTACTTTTTAAGTTGAAATTACGACTATGCGTAATTACTCTCAAATTTATGAGATAAAGTCATAACTGCAGCATAAAAAGTCAATAATGAGATAAAAATAAACTGATTTAAATTCAATTTACAACAAACTAAGTCAATGAGATACGTAAAAATCACCTTTCAAAATATGATATTATGACATAGTAAAACATAATTATGAGATAGTCAAAATGATAACAAAATTCATTCATAACATAAGCTGAAATTGACAAGTCAATTATGAGATAAAGTTCAAACTGTATTTAAAATTATGACATACTAAGTCAAAATTATGAGACAAAAGTCAAAATGACAAGTCAATTATGAGATAAAGTAAAAATTGACTTAAAAGTTGAAATTATGACATGCTAAGTCAAATTTATGAGATAACGTCAAAATTACAACATAAAAGTCAATAATGAGATAAAAGGAAATTAACTTAAATTCAAATGAGAGCATACTAAGTTATAACGTCAAAATTCAAGTCAAAATTATGGCATAAAAAGTCAATGATATAAGTCAAAATCACCTTGCAAAAGATGAAATTATGTCATACAAAAACAAAATTATGAGAGATAAATATGACAAAAGTTAAATATTGTAAGATCAAATATTCTTTAATAGTTAAAAATTATGACATACTAAGTCAAAATTATGAAATCAATTTAAAATTATGAGTTAAAACCTCAAAATTGACTTTAAAAATTGAATGACATACTAAGTCTGAGATTAAAAAGTGTTTCATTAAAAATCAAACAGATTTCATAGAGCTTTTACATATCCATGGAAACCATGTGATTTTGTGTTCATTTATGTCAGTGTCTGTTGCAGCTATTACAATAATGAGCTGAAAGTTAAAAGGTCACATAGTCATCATGAAAAGTCACATGTATCCAAAGGTCATGTGTTTCCACACCTTTTCAAACATGAGATGCTGCCAGACAACTGTGAAAAATACAAGCCATGGGAACACCAAACAAGTAAACAGTTAGCAACTAAAATTTGTTTAATTTATAGTTTGTTTTGACTAAAATAAGCTGCAAAAGGACTAGACTTTCTGCTGCTCGTCTACAATGATGGATGACGATAGACTGCCAATGCGTTTCTCTCCCTCGCACGCGCAGCTTCATTTTGTGTGGACTGTGAGTCATGTAATCGAAGCTGTCAGGCATAATGGTGTGTTTTCAGAGCAGGTGAGTTCAGGAGGCATCTGAACCCAATGGCAGAGTCATATGTGCTTCACATGCACGTGACGCTCATCACAGCCGTCTGAACACACGCGGTGAGAAATGAATTTCATGGTCATGCATTGTTGTGCTCCACCACTGAGCTGCCAGCACAGACTAACAGGAATGACTGACAGACGGAATTACATCCACACCACTGACTCTCATGAAACCTGTCAAAAACATGCCCGGGTCATATCTACACCCTAAAACCTGAGGAACTAAATAATCTTTTTTTAGTGTTCTTTTCTCTCTTTCTCTTTTAAAATCACACTGCACTATTATTTTAAATGACAACTAAACACATTTTACCTCCAAATTTACTTAAAATCAACATATATACATAATTTTCCTGATTTTAATACAAAACACATTGCATTGAGTAATTTTAAATAACTGTAAAGTATTATTTTTAAATATTATATACAATCTCTTAAAGACAATATCTCCAATCTTAAAGACAATAAAAATAGGCTTTATTTCTTTTAAACAAGTCATAATTAAAACATAAAATTCAAAATCATATTACTCTAAATTATGTGATTTAGAAGGAAATATAAACACATTGCACAGCTTTCAGGCCAGCAGTGTGTGTTGAAATGTCAAAAACCATTCAGAGCTGCAAATTATGGGCTATAATTCTCAAGCAATAACAGTTATTTAAAAATAAAATCAATAAATACTTGTAAATGACATCTTAAATTCTTCTCACATCGACCATATCATGTGCTTTAAACCTATTAATGTTAACCAGGCTGTATGAGGTTTAAGCATCATAGCAGTTTCCATAACAACAACTATAACACCTGCTCCACATCTGTCATTAAAACTGCATCATTACTAGCCAAGTGAACACTACGAGAGTTTACACAGGCAGATGACGCTTCTCAATTTGCATAAAAAATGAGTTTGAGGCTACTACTACCATGAATCGTTGAGATAAGTCTGAGATGCTGGGCAGATCTATAGCTGTGGGTTCAGTCATCATTAATAATTGATATTTCAAGGAATTATTCAAAAAGATTGTGAATCAGACTACGCTGGCTGCACAGTACGTGTGTACTTGGTTCGATCACTAGAATCGATTCATAAGAGTTGTTTGTTTGGGAATCACACTATGTTGCTTGCACTTTATAATTGATTCACCCACAAGAATCGGTTCATAAGAGCCATTTGTTCATAAACTGTACTACACTAGATCGCGCTGCATTTGTGTTTGTTTTTGCATTTTTAAAATACATTTTTATTTCCATCTTGCTATTTATGATTTATTTTGTTTATTTAAGACTATTATGCACATGCGTGAGAAAGCGTGTGAAATTTTCTGACACCAAAAGTAGCAGAACATGATATCATACAGTAATGTTTTGTTAAAAAAAATTGAATCAAACTCTAGGTGCGTCCTAAATCGCATACTTGCACACTATTCTATGACGTTTTGTAGTATAAATAGTTTTGAGTAGTGTGTTCGCACTGAAAATTGCAAAAAAAAAAAAAGTACACTTAAAATACTAAGAAGATGCATTTAAATAACCGAAAAAATTAAGTGAGGACTATTGGACACTTTCTGCACTCAACTGTCACAGTTGTATTACGTCGCAAAGGGGAAGGGGCTATCGGACTCTGATTATAATGACAAAACAACCTTATTAGGCTTGGGTGGTATCCAATTTTTGATACCGTCAAACCTCTTCCCTATTATACCTCGGTATACGATATTACCGTGAATAATAAAAAAATTATGACGTAAGGCTCAGACAGCATGACCAAACTGTAGGCTCGTGCCTAAACCGTTCAGAAACTGAATACCAAACACTAATACTGAAACAATAACAAAATAACATGCACAACAATATAATGCGACCTTAGGTTCGAGGTATTTCCATCTCTCGCGGTCACCTTTTTGTGATTTACCGTATTTACCGCCTCTCCCTTCTCGTTCAGTTGAAACCCGAAATACTGCCAAACTGCAGAAGTTGTGTTCTTTTTAAAGATCAGGTCACTTGGTGCGCGACTCGCCATCTTTCCCCACCTCTCTCTTTCTCCTCCACGCTGTCACGTGATGACAACCACTCATACGCATTTTTAGGCATTAAATAAATTATATTTAATATTTAATCCTAGTCTCCTATATAAGTGCATTGTTTTGAAACTGATACCGTTGATATTTTTAGAACCCGCGGTATACCATATTACCGTATTACCACCCAAGCCTAAACCTTATGCACATAGTGCATAAGTATGTGTATAAGTGTATAATGTGTCATCTGGGACGCAGTTAATGACATGTATCATTTCTTTGTCAATTGTTTGTGTAAAAAGTAGCCTACCCAGGTAACAAATGTGGTTCCCAGTATGTTATTTTTTATGGTTTGTTTTTGTTTAGCCAGGAAAATTTAATAAAGTTTCTTAACATTTCTTAATGTTCTGTTGGCTTTTGGTTTATAGAACGTTATTTAACATTCCCCAAATGTTATTCTAATGCTCCGAGAATGTTTTTGTCCCCAATAAAAAACGTTATGGGAACATTCTGTGTTTGCTGGGCTAGAATACGGTTTTAAAAATTATTATGTTAACAAAAGAATTAGTTTAGCTTTAATTTGGCACGAATGAAGGCCAAACTTTATTACCAAATTGACAAAAAAACATAAACCGGGCCAAAGTTTTAAACCGGCAGCACTTTCTCTCACTGTAGTGAAACTTTGCTTTTAAAAGCCACATGAAACGCAGCCATTTTTCAAAGCGAGTTCGTCTCTGAGTGACCAGTGCTGGAGGATATATCGGCAGGACGTTCTCCAGCTAATGTCATCGAAGTGATAGCGGAAAGCTCGGTAACGAAGAGCGCGGCGTTTAATGAATGGTGCCCTGTGCATGGGCGGGGGGTGTTCGAGCCCTTGATCACAGGCAGCGCGCTTGTTTTTTCTCCCAGCGGGCGTCATGGCAACCTGCCGATGAATAAAGGTGCCCTCTCTGATCGAGAGAGAGAGACAGAGGTGATGTCGTTATTGTTTCCAGTGTGAGACCATCATTTGAAATCATTAGTGACGGGGTCAGTGCTGACAGACCCTGTGCTCGGTTCACCTTGAGTGGGAGAGAGCGAGAGGGACCCTGGTGACCAGGAAGGGCGGACGGCAGGGGGAAATGGATTTTTTACCACCTCAATCTCTCATCTCTCTTTCCGTATTCTACTCAGTGGGCGCCCGGGGGGCTGTAACCCTGAGAATCGGCATTAGGAGCTCCAAAGTCACCATTAATATAAAGCACTGGGGCGTATCCTAACCCCGACACCGCGCCAGCCTCTGGGGTTTCCTGCGGGATTGTGGGGAGGGAGCTTTGCTGAAATCCCTCAGACAAACTTTTAAAAAGTGACCTCTGCTCAAAGTCAGTCTGTCAGCGGGCTCTTTCTCAAGTGTGATGTGGCGGAGCTGTAAAAGACGCATCTCCTCCTTTGTTTTTATACAAGTTTGATGTTTGATGGCAGTAGTTACCAGACTGCTAAGGTTTTGCGTTTTTAATTCTCTGGGTACATATGCAGTGGGAAAAAATTTATTTGACACTACTATTTCAAGTGCAATGTCAACTGCTCAGTAAATGAAGCTAATATGGAAATATGCGATTTGTTTAGCTTTTAATAATCATTTTGTTAAAATTTTACCATTTGATTCTGATCAACATATTAATCAATATATATTTTAAAAATATAAATTGTATGTGTGTATATATATATATATATATATATATAATATACACAAACCGATATCATTAAATACATATCTTTAAAGATGTTTTCTCAAAATGAGGCATGAAATCTTACTCACCAAACTTTATACTCTGAAGGTTTTTACAGAGAGTTCTGTTCGTATTTTATTTGCCTTGTTTATATATCACTCTATTCCTAAAACATAGTGAAAATGTATTTTAGTTTTGGCTGTTTACAGTTTTTACTAATATACTGAAAATGCAAACAAATCCATTTATAGTAAAATAATGCCTTATTTGCATATTTAGAAATAACATTTCTAACAACCTTAAAGTCTTAAAATGCAATGTAAATGTTTTGTTTTGTCAGATTGATAAAATCTCCATCTTTAATCACACTGCCAAAAAATCCTGCACGTCTGTTTATTCTGAGAACTCCAGCATGTCCTTCAACTTTCTTTGGAAATGCTTCTCGTCTGAACCTGTCTGACCCAGAGATGTTTGGTCAGCTTCTGTCTGCCGTCGGTCTCCTGAACCCAGAGCACCTCTCATCATGTGTGAGTGTTTGATAACCTTGAGAGACAAAGAAATGCCCCAGACAGCAGCAGGAGGATCTCTTAGAGTGGGTTTTGCCTTTAGCCAAGAGAAAAACACACAAAACGAGAGGGGACGGATAAAGGGGACGACATCTCTGAACACAGGACCTGTGTTCACACACAAAAAGCCATATTGCAATTTTCACATGAGCTCCCAAAGAGCAGCAGTTTAAGAAATAGAGTGAATGCAAAGTAAAAATATTTAAGCAGGATGTATATCGTTTGAACAAAAATAAAAAGCACAAAATTATCACATTTGACACTAATTAACTTCATCAAAAAGCCAGATGTTATTTTTTCTTTCTTTCTTCTATTTATTTATTTTTTACTTGGTTGCAAATTGTTTTTTTCACCAGAAGTAAAAGTTAAAAAAAAAACAGTCTCAGCTAAATAAAATTATTTAAAAAATGAATAAATGTATTCTAGGATTATTGTGATGTGTTTATGAGCTGTTTAGACTCTCATTCTGACGGCACCCATTCACTACAGAGCATCCAGGTGATGCAATGCTACATTTCTCCAAATCTGATAAAGAAACAAACCCAAAATCTGCATGTATAAATCTAAATTTTCAGCAAATCTGAAGTTTTGGCTGAACTATGCCTTTAACAATCCAAATTAAAGATTTAAATGACAAAAGTGTAAATTAAGAGCTTGTATCTTCAATTCCCCCTCACGAAGACCATCTCCAAAAAGCAGTGTTTTTCTGTCAGATAAAGCAGCTTTTCAAAGCGCAGCAGGACTCAAGGTCAGCAGCAAAGGCAAAGCAGGGAGAAATGACTGCGAGGATGTGCCCGCCGGGAAAACTCATTTGAGCGCTTGTTGTTCTTCATTGTAGATCCCGAAGGGAAAAAGCCAACAGAAAACACTCTCTCTCTGGACTGAACATGTGCTCTTTATCCTGACACTGTGACTTTATTGAAAGCCTTTGAAATAAGCTTTCTTCTGCTAATAAAAGCGCACAATACAAAAACACGGCGGTGGGATTGTGAGCGTTTACAAAGAGCCACGTGGATAGAGAACAGTTAGAGGGATTGACGCTCAGTTTACTCAGCAGACTGAATGTTGGTTTCAGTGTTTTCATGTTAAAGAGAGCTGAATGCTGCTTAATTACACCTGAACACAAGCGTTTTGTTCCTAACATAAACTGAGACCAGAAGCATACTTTAAAAAAGTGCGTACATGTGAACGCGTGGCCAACAAATTGCAAGCAGGCGTTCGGATAGTAAATATTCACTGAGCATGTATGTTTTCTCAAGCATTTGAATAGAGTGGAGATAAAGATATTAATAAATAACTAACCCAATGAATAACTAATAATTCATTCGAATTATCAGAAAACTCATACCCACTGTGTAGTAACGATTATTTATAATCATTAAATAACTAATATATAAATATTTATTTCTTACATATGCATGTTAAAGGCCTGAAACCTCAAGAGATTAACTTTTATTGTTGTTTTTTTGTCAGTTCATAGATTTATGCTTTACTGATATATATATATATATAAAATATATCCTGAGATAAAGTGGATGTGTACTGGATGTGATGTTTTTGTTCGTGCGGCCCACCTACATCCTGGAGGAAGCTCTGCACTCTCCGAACGATTCTCTGAAGACACATTCACTGAATGCTGCATCGTCCTTGTCCTGGAAAGAACAATAAACTTAATATCACCAGACACTCTTGAAACCAGAGAAAAGAATCATGGGACACTTTTTTTTCCTGTCTTTTATGTCTCCCTCACCGCATGTGTGTGTGTCCTTGATGTCCATCTGTAGCTCAGACTCATCACACACTCTTTTTAAATCCTCCGTTCAGCTTTTTGCCTTTAAACGTCTCTTGAGATACGAGTCCTTGGTTGTGAAACAAAGCCGCCAGAGTCTCTGCGGATGCAATAGACTGTCTCGTGAAGAGCGCTTCTCTTTACGGAAACAGAAAATGACATCTCCTGACTGTCTGTCCCTTTGTAACTTCACTGGCAGCTCCGTCAGAGGCCTTTCAGAAACATCCATCACGCTGAAATAAAACATTCCCGCTGTCATGCATCACCTTCCCCTGTTGTTTATTCTCCGCAGCTTCTTTTATTGAGAGTCTGAGGCCTGAAATATACTCTACACAAGTAAGTGAACGCAAATGCTTCTGGCTACGCAAGCTTGATTTCATTGTGCTAATGTGACATGTCATAATGTGATTCATAACACAACACAGGGCCACTGTACTGTGCATTTACATATACTGTCTTCTGACTGACTATACTATTCTTAATAATTCTGCAATGTATATATATATATATATATGCAATATATAATCTAAAAATATACAAGGATGTATTAAATAGATCAAAAGTGACCGTAAAGACATTAATATTGTTACAAAAGTAAGCTGCCCTTTTAAACTTCCTCAAAGAATCCTGAAAAATAAAATGCACCACAGTTTCCATAAAAATATGAAGCAGCACAACTGTTTTCAACATTGATAATAATCAGAAATGTTTTAGTATATTAGAATGATTTCGGAAGGATCATGTGACACTTAAGACTGGATTAATGGTGCTGAAAATTCAGGTTTGAATTTATTCACAGGAATAAAATACATTTTACAACAAATTCGCATAGAAAACAGTCCTATTAAAAATACATTATAGTTTTTTACTTTTGTTTATTTATGATCAAATAAATGCAACCTTGGTATTATTAACAAATACTTTTGAACTATCTATAAAAGTGCATACATGTTTAAGTGTATACAGTGTAAATACAAAATAAGCTTTTTAAGTTTTTATTGTTAACTAAACAAAACCATAAAAAATATTATTTGAAACTAAATAAAATAGAATATAAATAGAATATATAAATACAATAATAAAACATATTTATTCAATTATAATTATAAAATATATATATAAATATTTGTGGGTTTAAATAAATAAAAAAGATAGTATCAATATATTTTTAAAATATAAAATATACATTAAAACATAAAAATACAAATATAAGCAGGGGTTTTATTTTCTTAAGCAAAATATTACCATAAAAATTTAAAACCTATTTTGATTCATTTAAAAAATTAAAAATTGGAAAAAAAAATTATAAAAGAGACTTTAACATATAAAAATAATAACATATTTAAAAATTGTATTCATTTTATTTCTGCTACATCAGCAAAATTTCTTATTTTTGTAAGAAGCACCAAAATAACTAAAACTTAATAAACCATAAATAAAAACTATTACAAATGTAAAAAA
>JAUMHE010000044.1:3159352-3171168 GCA_032359235.1 Enteromius mattozi | reverse complement strand
ATATAAATAAATTAAATTAAAATAAAAACAGAAAAGATTAAAATAAAACAGGATACCAATGTTGCATTTTAATATATTAATATTTTGATTGCATCCATTGTCCTCATTTGTGAGTCGCTTTGGATAAAAGTGTCTGCTAAATGTCTATATATACTTAATTGATGTTAAATAACAATGTTTAATTAACTAAACAAATTAAGTAAATAATGCAAGAAAAAACTAGTAAAATGTGTTCATAGCTAGTAAATGTGGTCATCCACTGGCAGGTGCGATGATGCCATTCTGTAGTGTGGTTTGACCATAACATGTCCTGATGTTTTAGTGCTACGTTCTCTCTCGGAGCCGCTGGAGGTCGTTCTTCTCTCGTGACCCTCGTGTAAACAGATCGATTCTTACCTGTTTTCCTCATGTCGCCTTTACCTGAGCGGATCTAAAAATAAACTCCTCCTTCACCTCCCTCTCACACAGGCACACATGACACGACCTGCACAGCTGACCTCTGACCCCTGCAGTGATGGAGGGAGAAAGTGAGTGATCAGCAGATGACTGCATAAGAGAGAGAAGAAGAAGAAATGAAAGGATCCTGTGGTGCTAATGGCCTCTGATTGGCTGATTCCACCGCTATTGATTTCCAATAGCTCAGATCAGAGAGAGCCCAAAACACACACACACAAAGAAAATATCATTATCACAGGATTAGAAACACACATGTGTGGTCTGAAGGAGACCGGAGGTCAAGAGTTGGCTGGTTAGCAAGGTTCCTGCCAGTAGATGCTGTAATGACATGGTTTTTTAGGGAAAAAAATATAATTTTTCCATTGACGACCATGCATGACCTAAATTTAAGATTGGAGTATTTTAATTGCATGTCAAATTTTTCAGTTTGGATTGAACAGTTCTAACATAAACAAACTAATAAACCTAATTTCATGTATATTTGTCAATCATACATACATGAAAGGATCTCAAAAAATTATAATAACATTTGGGTGGAAATTTTATATTCAATTCATGATAATCTTGAATTTATATATATATATATATATATAATATTATTATTGTTATATTTTTTTTACTTGGACCTGTGAGAAACTACCTAGCAACCTCCCAGAATACCCTAGCAATCACATAGGAGCATGCAAAAATAATAAAATATCATTATTTAAAAAAATCTAGCTTCTATTATGAAGCAATGAAACTTAAAAGCAACATAAAATTCATAAGAAAACCTATAAATATAGCGATAAATAAATATATATATACAAAAAAGATTGCAGACAAAAAGTATTTGCCTTTATGAGTCCTGCATATAAATAAATGAATTTTTAAATGTCATCTGGTGACATGTTTGTCAGAAAACTCATGCTCAAACGCTAAAGACGCAGAATTACTGCATTCATCTGAGAGTGCTGAGATGCATGTGAAGGCACAGTAATAATGGAGTTCTTTTGTGTCTGTGTCGGTTTTGCAGGGTTTGTTCGAGTGACTGTGTCTCAAGGTCTCTGACAGATTAATCTCTACCTTAAAGCAATAGTTCAGAAAATAAAAACTCTTCATTTACCTTCACTTTGTTCCAAAGCCATATGACTATCTTTTCTTTGAGGACCACAAAAGGAGAAGTGATTAGAATTAAAAATTAAACCACAAACAAATGAACGGTAATGTAAATTCTTAAGGCCCGTTTACACCAAGCAGGACAATGATAAAGATATAGATATAAAAATCGTTCTCCATGTTAAAAATTGCAGCGTCCACACCACATCTATAACAATAAAGGACAGAGAAACGATATCATTGGAATCATTTTCAGAATAATTTTTTTTCCAGATGATACATTGACAACCAATCAGAGTCAGTCCTGCTATCACATGCTTGAGCTTATAATAAACAGACGATATTGTTTGCTGGTGTGGACGCAAATATAGCTATCATTATCTTTATAGTTATCGTGCTTGGTGTGAACAGGCCTTTACGCTAAAGGATAAAAATATCATAAAAACACCATAAAAGTATCATACAGGTAGTACATATGACACTAGCATCTCAGGCACGGATATTCTCATTAACTAAGAAATAAAACTGTTAAAAGCATATTTATGTTAATTAAAAGTTAATAAAATTGAAAAGCAAATAAAATGACAAAAGCACATGACAAAATTACTAAAAAAATTAAATAAAAAAGAAAACTAAGACAAAATATATATTTTTTTTAAAAGTTTAAAAAAAAATGAATACATTTCAAAATATAAACAAAAAAAACAACATCTACATCATAATAGTCTAATAGTAAAAAAAAGGTTCTGAAGGCATATGAACTACAACATTCAAATCTCATTTTGTTCATAATATTCTCATTTATCTCATAATATTCTTTTTTTAAATGTATTTAATATTTTATAGTCTTCTATGATTAATAGAAAGTTTAATGCATGTTGAATAAAAGTACTGATGTATTAATGTCCTTGTAGTCTGTTTGACATCCAGAGTCATCATTCACAAAAAAGCAAAAACTGCATAATTTCTTATTTGAGGGTAAGTAAATGATGACAGAATCCTTTTTGGGTGAACTATTGATTTAAATGCTCAAACACACACACACACACTGCATTAACCTCTTAGTTTATCTCCGGCACTGAGGGAGAGAAGCGGATTAGAACATTGTGAGAAATTGGTTTCGGGTCCTTGTTTCTGCAGTGTGATTATTAACACACACACACACACACTGCTCTTGTCTCACTAGGAGGGGTTCCCTGCCGTTCAGTGTCAGGCTGAAGTGTGTGTGCATGTGTGTGTGTACCCCAGAGCAGAGCTGTTTCGAGCTGGAGACACAGGTTGAGGTTCCTGTAAGGTTAATGTCACTTCCAGGTCATTTTATAGTCATTATCAGGAGTCATTTGAATCAGTTCTCTGATGACACCTGGAGCAAAAACATCCAGACTAATCACTGAAACAGAGAAACACCAACACACACATTTAAAAACATGCTGCACGACAATAACTTCACATTTCAGGGATTTAATTAGACCATTTTTGTATGTTTTGTGCGCCTGGACAACAAAACCAGTCTTAAGCAGCACAGGTATATTTGTAGCAATAGTCAATTTAATGGATCGAAACTATCAATTTTTCTTTTATGCCAAAAATCATCAGAATATTAAGTAAAGATCATGTTCCATGAAGATATATTTTGTAAATGTCCTACCATTATGCTTTGCTAAGGTCTTAATTTGGACAATTTTAAAAGCAATGTTTCTAAATATTTAATTCATTTAATGAAATTATAAATTTTTTGCACCCTCAATTTCCAGATTTTAAATAGTTGTATCTCTGCTAAATATTTTCCTATACTAACAACCCAACTCAATGGAAGCTTATTCATAATGTATAAATCTATGATGTATACATCTAAATTTCATAATTCGAAAGGCTGACCCTTATGACTGGGTTTTGTGGTCCAAGGTCACACATCATGATTTGCTGCTCAATAAACATTTCTGAGTATTTTCGATTTTTCCTCAATTTCAATGTCTAATATTATTAATAATATTATGCTTTGTGTTAGTTTACTAAAATTTGAAATAGGTCACTACTGAACACAAACAGACCAGTTTCAGGAGATATCTATGACTGTAATCCATACTAATATTATCTTCTGTACATAATCACCTTTCTGTCACTTGTATTTGTCCTTGATAGATGTTAACGGGACATATCTAATCTGTGAAGATAAAGACTTGCATCACCTGCTTGTTAGAAACAAGCCTAGAGTTAAGTGTCAGTTTAAGGGTTATTTCATCCATAAATAATATATATATATATATCCTGTAATTTATGTCACTTCTTTAATATTGCACCAAAACTCACTTTTAAGTTTAAGAAATGACAAAAAAAACCACCCAAAAAAAGTCCATATAACTCATACAATTTATTACTTTACCTATGGAAATTAAAGTAGACCTGCTATAATTCATGTAAAAAGGCAATAGAAGACTACAGTCCCTGTCTGCAGTACTTGTGCGCCCCCTTTCTGCTCTGACTGTGAACTACACTGCTAGTTATTAAAACAGTGGCAATAAAACACAAGCAGCCCAGTGACCAGAGGAAATGAACCTAGATCCAAAACCATACTAGCATCACAAACAAATCAGATCAGATTTAATGCCAGGTATATTTACTCATACGAGGAATTTGTTTTAGTGAAAGTTCTGGGTCCTGAGACAATCCACACAGCTATGAGTGGGTTATTCTGCTCCTGGACGGCTCTGTCATGTCTCAAAACACTTTTCAAGGTGGTGATTCAAACACATGAATGTTCAATGGCTGTTCATGTTGAGAACATTTCTAAAGATTTGAAAAGCTAATATTAAACTATTGTACATAAAGTCATTAGTGAAAAATTGTAGAAAGATGTGAGAGAAAATTATGTATGTTAAACTTGAAAAAAATGTAAGGGGTTAAGATGAGAGACCAGTGGTAAGAGGTTGCCAAGGTGATGGGGTCAAGATCAGGGGTTGTCATGGCGATGGAATCACAATGAGAGAACTTAGGCAAGAGGTTGTCATGGTGTCATGGTGACAGAATCTTGAGTGACGGGTTGTTACAGTAATGCTGACAAGAAAAAGATGTTACGGTTGACAGTGTCAGGAGTAAGGGGTTGTTATGGTGACACTGACACATGTAAGATGTTGTTACGGTGACACTATCAGGAGTAAGGGGTTGTTACAATGATTCTGTCAGATGTAAGATGTTGCTACAGTGATGCTCTCAGGAGTGAGAGTTTGTTATGGTGATGCTGTGAGGAGTAAGATGTTGTTATAGAAAATTGTGTTAAGACTAAGAGGTTGTTATACTGATTCTGTCAGTAATAAGAAGTTGTTACACTGATGCTGTCAAGAGAAAGATGTTACAGTGATTCTTTCAAAAGTAAGGGTATGTTATGATGACGCTGTCAGGAGTAAGAAGTTGTTACGGAGATGTTGTCAGGAGTAAGGGTTTGTTACGATGACACTGTAAAGGGTAAGGGTTTGTTACGATGACAATGTCAGGAGTAAGACGTTATTACGGAGATGCTGTCAGGAGTAAGAGATTGTCCTGTCATGAGTGTTTAAGTGTTAAATGTAAAAGGTTGCTTCAATTGAGAATTATTTCAGAAAATGTGGGAGAAGAATAAAAACAAAAAAGGAAAAGACTGTTTGAAGTTTTTAACCAATCAGGGACCATGTAAGAACATGGACAGACACACAAACACTCCACTGACAGTTAAGGCTGGTTGTTTATTAAGGAAAAACTGTAATGAATTAGCCTTTTGTAAGTAAGCAGAGAGATGTAATTCTTTATCTTCACACAGATTAGATATTTCCCATGAACTACTGTCAAGGACAAAGACTGCAGGAGAAAACGCTCTTTCAGAAGGACACTGATAAGCCGACTGTTTAAAGAGGTCAGTAATGAGAGTAAAATCAGAGTAACAAGTTTTACATTTTAAAGGACCTTTGTGAACTTCTGACTTCACAAATTAACTATAAACTACCAAAACAAAGGCTGATTAAAAGACATGGAGACTTCAGAAATGATAAAGAAAAGTAAACATACATTAAGATTTGTGCTCAGTAAGATAATTTAATATTCTTGAAAGACATCCCTTTTGCTCACCATGTCTGAATTTATTTGATGAAAAATTCAGTACTTTTTTACCATTAAAATAGCCACTTTCTAAATTAATACATTTTAAAATGTAATTTATTTCTATAATGCAAAGCTTAATTTTCAGCACCATTACTCCAGTCTTTAGTGTCACATTATCCTTATCCTAATTATTATAATATGCTGATTTGCTGCTCAAAAAACATTTACTATCATTATCAATGTTAAAAACAGTTGAGTTGTTCGATATTTTTTGTGGAAACCATGATACATTTTTATTTTTCAGGATTCTTTGATGAAAATAAAATTCGAAATAGGCAAACCCTGCAGATATGAGCAGATAAGATAACCGGATGAAACTTTGGCCTGTAGACGTGAGTAAAAAAAGCATGAGCCATAGTCAGGTGTGAGGCACTGATTGAGAGACAGCTGTTTGTGCTGAATGTGTGATTGGATCATGCTGTGGACGGCTGCTCTCTGTCTGTATCTGTGTGTTTGCTCTCTAGCGGGTCCCATCCCGATACGCAGCAGAATGTCTGAGCGCAGCAAACTGCTGCTAGTCTCATTTGACGGCTTCAGGTGGGACTATGACAGGGACGTGGACACACCGCACCTGGACGCCATGGCGAAGGACGGAGTCAAAGCTACATATGTGACACCGGCGTTCCTCACCATCACCAGCCCGACACACTTCACCATCCTGACAGGTAAAGATGCTGACATATGCTGTCTAAAATACATTGTGCATGAAAATAGGTTTAATATGTATTCAAAATGAGATAGTTGTATATTATTATTTTAGCAAATTCAGACGTAAATCCTCCAACAAACTTATACTATGCAAATAATCAGGGGCATACCAGTTGGAGTTTTACTAAAATATGATAAAGTTTTTCAGAGTTTTTACAACTCTTTTGCTTACATCTACAAATGTTAAACCTTAAAATAAAGCAAATATATTTGTGGTACCATGTCAAGAGTAAGATGCGGTTGATTAAGTTGATGGCACTGCTACTCAAGTTTACCCAACTATGACGACGTCCGCTGCGCTGCTTACATTTTTGATACTCAGTACAAGTACAAAGTAGCCAAAAAAATACTTAAGTACTGTAACAAAGCCCATTTACTCAAATACTTTACACCAATGTGTATATGCAACATTACAGTAGGTTAGATCATAACATGGAAATTTGATGGCATGATTCATGTCATAACGACAAAACAATGTTTTTTTCGAAAATGAAGTAATCGTCCTCTGCATTTTTCTGGGGTGCATTTACACAGAGCTAAGAAGTGAGATTTCAAGCTCATAGCAGACCAAGCCTTGTGACTGGCGAAATGTTAGTTCACTCAAATCTAAATAACAAATCAGAGAACACGTTCAAAAAATGTGCAGGGGACAAATACTTTTTTTATAAAAAAAAGGTTGCTATGTCCCTGTATATAATGATACAAGAAAGCACATATAGCATATGATGACTGATTAGGAAGCATCTCTGTCTCTGCAGGTAAATACATTGAGAATCACGGTGTCATTCACAACATGTGGTTTAACAGCAGCACCTGGGAGAAGAAGTCCTACTACAAGTCCCAGTTTGTGAATGAGTGGTGGGACAATGGGAGTTTGCCCATATGGATCACAGCTCAGAGACAGGTACACATCGTGTCTGATGCTCAAGGGTTTGCAGGATTGAATTCATCTTGATTACCTTATTTACTTTTCTCCAGTAACCTTATAGTAACCACATATATAACCAAAATCACACAAGAGATCCAGCTGAATTAATCGCAAATAAGTCAAACCAATCATTTCCAGCTCAAAAAAAATTCTGTCTCATTTGATAATTTGCACACAGTAATGAATAATATAAAAAAAAGCAATTTAAAGATTATTTCTATGATCATTTTTCATGCAGTACCAAGCATATGACTTTTTTCCTCCATCTCAAATCTTCTCCAAGGCAACAGATGCATATTATGACCAAGACATGTTAAGCACTAAACAAGGCCATTAACAAATGTGCAAAATATGAATGCAAGTTTTTAAAAAATAAATTTTATTTCTTTTATTTTTATTTAGTTTCAGTTAACTTTTACTTGAGTTGAAAAATATTGGCATATCGGATATGGGCAAAATCTAATATCATGCATCCCAAATAATAAGTTGCACTGAAAAAGAAAGTGTTTGGTACAAAAAAGTTTTTTTTCTCAAAAAAGGGTCTGAAGGCTGGTTCCCTCCATTTTCCTGGAACTGCGTCCACTTATCAGCGTGAAAGTGTTGTCGTGAGAGAAGTGGAGCCTGAAAATTACAATTACAGCAACGAAACGGCCTGGCGAGAGAACGTAGACAAAGTGATGAAGTCCTGGTTTGGCGAGGAGGACCTGGACTTCGTGTCCATGTACTTCGGTGAGCCCGACAGCACAGGACACAAGTACGGGCCGGACTCCCCCGAGCGCAGGGCGATGGTTCGACAGGTGGACCGTACGGTCGGTTACCTGCGGAGCGCAGCTGAAAGAAACGGCCTGAGTGAGCGGATCAACATCATCATCACAGCCGATCATGGCATGAGCACTGTCTACCGCAACGGACTGGTGGACGAGATCGTACTCTCCAAGATCCCCGGCTTCTCTTTCAGAGACCTAGACTTTCATATAGTTGACTTCGGACCGGTGGGTCTCTTGCTCCCTAAAGAAGGACGACTCGATAAAGTGTACAACGCCCTGAAAGGCGCTCATCCCCATCTACATGTCTATAAGAAAGAGGAGATTCCCGCTCGACTGCATTACTCCCACAATGACCGCATATTACCCATCATCCTCTGGGCCGATCCAGGATACGTCATCAATGGGGTAAGCTTTTCATTTATAACTTAATGCAAGTTTTCTTCATGTTCATCAAGAAGCTAATTAATTAACATCTAAGCAGACAGACAAACAAACAAATAAACACATTTGCATTACGAGAATGAAGGGTTACATGTACTAAATTACCCTTAATATAATAGATAAATTACAAAATTAATTCTAAATACATAAATCATTTTTGCATTAACGTAAGAAGAATTTGAGAGTGAATGTACAAAATCATGGAACCACTGAGAGATTTTACACTGTATTTTTTCCACACTAATATTTAAATGAGAATTTAACATATGTTACTGTAATGGCAAAAGATATTTATAATTATAATAATTTATAATTAATGACCAACTAATAAAATAAAATATGCTTCCTTTTCTTTGCATACATATTATGTGCACATGTTTTGGTGAAAAGCCTTTCTGTTGTCTGTTTTGAATTTATATCCATAAAAAGAAAAAAACATTTGTTCCTTGAGGATGAAAACATTAATTATTTAAATCTAATTACAAGCAAACAAACCAAAATCAATTGAATTCTATGGTGTAAAAAGGTGTTTTTGCCTTGATTTACATTGCTGGTAATCAATCGATCAATACTCTGTTCCCATGATGACCCAAGAGGTCAGGTCAAGCGCATGGACGCTTCCAGCTCCTGTTGACCTTTGACCTACTAATGTCAGAGGTCAGATTTGCAAGCTTGGCATACTAACAAGCGTTTATGAACACTGCTGCTGAAAACCATGAGAAAATCAAACAAAGTCAGACACCTTGGCATCTCAAACGTTGTATTAATCACAGCATGAACACAGAGCCAAACAAAACTTGCACTTTAGCTGAAAGACTCAGCAGCTACCTTTATTGACCATCTCAATCTGGGGGCTTCACAGCCACGTGTTGCCATGACAACGCCAGACCATAACCATAAGAGAAATCAGCTGGTCTACATTGCCCTCTGCTGTTAGCAATGGTAATCCACCATTCTGTGTGGGTAGTATGTACTGTGAACAATGAGCAAATAAGCATGAAATAACAATCATCTTCTACTTTAGTCAAAATGTTCAGTATCCCGCAGAACATTTCCAGTGTTATGTTTGAACCAGACGTTTTGTAAATCATTTAACCTATTTTTCTTTTCTCATTAGATGACTGAACTCTCAAAAGTTACTTGTCTTTAAATACATAAATAATAAAGTTAAACTGAATTAAACTGAGAAATTTTGCTTTGTCAACAAGCTGATATTTTTCATTTGAGTTCCATTAATATACATTTCATTTCAAGTAACATAAATGTGTTTTTTTATTATTATTATTGGTTTTAATTTTACTTCCAGTTTTAGTTTACTGTAATAGTCCTGCTGTAAAAGTGTATATTTTGGGTGCTGATGGTTTCATCAAATATGCATTTATTCATGTGCCTGCATACTCTCAGTATTTCCCAGTGCAGTTTCATAAGGGAGAGCACGGCTATGATAACCAGGCTCTGGACATGAAGCCGTTCTTCAGGGCCGTGGGGCCCGACTTCCAGAAGAATCTGGAGGTGGGTCCATTTGAAACAGTCAACATTTACCCGCTGATGTGCCACCTGCTGAAAATCACACCTGAACCCAACGACGGACACCTGGATGCCACACAACACATGCTGAGCTCCTACATACAGACAGAGAGTGAGAATATCTGCCCTCACACAGCTATCTATCTTTCTATCTATCTGTCTGATCTGATCTATCTTTGTGTCTTAGATGAAGGCTCGTCTGGTGATGATATTCTCAGCAGTGTTTTCATTGGTCTGGGATCTGTCGCTGGTTTTCTGCTCATTGTCTTTGTTGTTCTCTTAAGTCGTGGCATTCACAAACGCAGGAGGAACAAAAGCAGGTAGGGGTGTAACGATGGACACCTTTTCATTTAGAATTGGTCTTAAAGGGTTAGTGCACCACAAAATGAAATTTATGTCATCAATTACTCAGTCTCATGTCGTTCCAAACCCATAAGACCTCCGTTTATCTTCAAATCACAAATTAAGATATTTCTGATGAAATCAGAGAGCTATCTGACCCTCCAAAAACAGTCCATGTGACATCAGTGGCTCAGCTTCAGTTTTGTGACGCTACCAGAGTACTTTTTTTGTGTGCAAAGAAAACAAAAATAGCATAATTTCCTCTACCATTCTGCTCCCCTGAGTTCGGCAATGTTAAATCTCATTTTGTTAAAAAAAGGTTTATGAATTGTATCACATCATTAGTTTAGTGAATCATCACATCCATAAAAGCATGTTTATTGGGTATATTGTACTGTCACAGCTTAGTTTAGACTAAAACAAGATTATTATTTCATGATTATTCTTAAAGAAATAACAAATAAATAAAAAATATTATTACTAACCTGACTTTGCCTTTACAGACAAGATCTTGAATGTTGCACTGAATGATCTGGATGTGTTTTGTATTCTTGGTTTACAGTTCCACAGACGAGGAGACGATCGACAAGTGTCCCTCTGAAACAAAACAAACAGCATTTTAGATCCAGGAATCCAGAGGAAGACACACACACACATTTTGCTGCTGGCTGTTAATTGATCAAAATCACTTGTTCTTTTCAATTTTATATTAAATAAAAATGATTTTATTATTTGAAGTATTTTTGACTAATGAAAAGGGAGCTTGGGGTTTGCCTTATTTAGTACTTGGTTGCATTATTATTATTATTATTATCACATTAAAAAATTAACACATTATTAACACATATACCATTTAATTAGCCTCTCTGCTTTATTTTACATTGTTTTAACATTGTCATCTTTAATGACCTCAGATTCATTTTTTACAATGCTGTACAATACACACACACACATAATAAATATAAATATATATATATATGTCATCACAAAGAACACTTCTGCATACCACTTCAAAAACATTTTCAAAATACAATAACCATTAACCAAAACATGAATAAAACAAACATGATGAAAACATAGCCATTGAGGGAACACAGCCCATTACACTATTACATGATTATAATCACATTTACTCATATAAATACTGGATTTAACAAAAGTCTCCCAAAGTCTCTCTAACAAATCATGTTTAGTGCCTGCTCTCTCTACAGGAGAAGTACACTCATTTCTGGTTATACATCAAATACCACTCAGCTACATAAACTTATGTTTACAGTTCCCTTTCGACATTTCACTCGTACTGCGTCTGATAAGACGCTATGGGAAAACTCCTTTTTTCCTCTTAACTGAAGCCTATTTTAAAAACGCAGTGATACTGCACGGTTGCTGGGCAGTTGCTAAGGGACCTTATTTTAACC
>JAUMHE010000044.1:3128153-3153425 GCA_032359235.1 Enteromius mattozi | reverse complement strand
TCCCATAGCGTCTTATCAGACGCAGTACTCGTTCCATGTCTAAGGGAACCTGGGTTACGGAAGTAACCCATACGTTTATCTCAATCACTTTGGATCAACTCTCCAATAAGTTCTTGTTCACATGCGATTGTAATTTCTTGTTAATTTAGGTGAAATGAATGTCCTTGTGTGCAAACAGAGTAAGTACAATATTGTCTATCTATGCTCGTGCTGCGAGCTGTGGCAGTCAGATGCAAAGATCGCATGCCACTGTGCACTGGCTCATTTAGATTACAGTCAAAGTAAATTGGTCTCTCTCTAGCGAAATTCCCAAATCGTCGGTCACCAATGCAACGTCTCTGTTCCCTCCTTCAGGAAACGAGAAGGTAACAGAGAAGTTCTGTGATATACTGCTTGTTACGTTCCCTTATTTGTAAATTGCTTTGGATTAAAGCATGTGGTAAATGAAAACATTTAAATGCAATGTAAAATAAAAGCTTGAGTCATTCAGCGTGGAGCATCTAACAGTAAAGAGAAGCTTGAAGAATAAGATGAAAAAACGTGCCACTTCCAAGGTGCATGTTCACCCAACGTAACCAATTTAAACTCTTTAGCTTAAATGCTCTCATGTGAATTGCCTTTCAAAAGTTTTGTTGTTCTGAATGTTTATTTAAAAAAAAAAAACACATGACTTTTTTTGTTCTTACCTATTTTCCTCCACAGCTTGTAAAATTAGCCTATAGAACAACACTCAGAAGCAATAAATACTATATTAAGGCAACATTCTATCCATGTGCATGTGTCTCGACATTAGACTACAGCGCCGCCCTCAGGCTGAATTAATTAGGAATGCTAAACCTCTGCCAACAGTGTGTCACTGCCTTCATTAATTACTAAATGAAACTTACAGACTTTATCATAAATTGCACTAAGACCCAAAATCTGCCCTTTTCAAATTTGCAATTAGGAGCCATTGGTTAATTCTCTGAAAAACACAACCAGCAATAAGACAAACAAAAATACATTACATATATATATATATACAGACATTAACATTTTCGTGGCTTCAAATCATTTGAACCAACAATTTTGCAAAATGATTCACTGTTTCAAAGTGCTCGAAAAATATATTTCAATTGGCCTAATTGAACTGAACGTTTCTCTGGGTCGCGATACTAAGCCGCCCCGCCATATTGTAGCGGTCTTGACTTGAAGTCATTCACCATAGAATTCACTGAAAATTCGAAAGATGCCACAATCCTGCACAGAACGGCTCAACGGCTACATGTCTATATGGTTTGAGTAGTATCAACAGTTTTTTTTTTTTAACATTTGGTTCAATCACAAATAATATATTGAGGAAAAACCCAGAAAACAGGTCTCGAAACCATAAAATACGCAAACCCGCGATTTTGTTAAATAAATGACATAACTTTATACTGGGTCCTAGCAAAACTTTTGTAGAATAATTTCAGTACTCAGTTCTCACCATAACCTCTTGAGAATCCTTACTAAGAATTGAATTTGTCATCTCTTGGGGATTGTTTGGTTTTCGGCTGACTGGGATGGGCTCCCGCGCATCCGCGTTTGAATTCATTGTACCAACGGTTTTTCCTCGGGCTCGTGTTGCGCGTGCATATAAAGCAACCAACTCAGACTGAATGAAGGCAAATAAATATGTTCGTTGAATATAAATCTTTCATTTTAGCTGAACACCTTAAGCTAAGATTTATATAACGCATGTTTTAAGGAATAATTCTTTTGAAGTCATTTTTGCGCCAATATGGTTAAAAGTATATATATTTTTCTTTAATATCACATTGCATTTCTCTTGAAATAGTAAATATATGAAATAAAAATGTATTTTATTAGTTATTATAATTTGACTAATGTATGAGGGTCTTTATTTTTCAGTATGCCATTTTATATGGTATTTTTATTATATCATTATTTATTGCTCTATTTCTTATTACATTTTTTATGTTATTTTTTTTTTATTATTAATAGGAGTCTTGTTGAAGTAATTTGAAATATATATTTGAACCAATTTAAATTAAATACAATATTATATTAAGAACCCGTAATAATAATTGCATATAAAATGCAATATTTAAAATGTAACATGTTAAAAATAACACTAAAATCACACTTCACGATATATTTACATTTTTTAACAATAACTAAAAAGTTTCACCTTTACTGGCCTCAATTTTGTTTTAATTTTTGTAAAAAATAGCCTATACTATACAACATTTGAATAATCTAATACATAAATTATATAATAAATTGAAGTTAAAAAAAACAAAGAAAAAAAAAACACCATACTAGAATATTATGTTAATTGCATGTCAGATATAACAGAAAAAATATCACAATGTTAATAATAATGTTAAAAGTCACATACAGTACAACTGAATGTTATATGTCTGCTTAAGATATTAATAACTAAATATATCTGAATAAAACGATTAACAAATACAAAATATGCAATTTAAATAAACATGGATTGTTTATGTCTTGTTTTTGAGTAAAAAGAGTGAAAATTCTGCATTAAAATGAATACATTTGCCTATAATTCAACACAAATGTATTTTATTTATGTTTGTGAATTAAACTCATTCATGATTGAGCAAAATAATACAATTACAACAAAGTCAGATTATTATATATCATTCCACATCAATATACTGTTCACCAAAAATTCTTGAAAAAAAAATTACGTCACGTGGACGGTGTCCTCCTAGGGCCAATGCGCGCGTAGCGCGTTTGCGTATCCGCCCCTTCTGTTCTGTCCTGCTCCGCGCTCCCTTTCTCGCGCACACACGCACGTTTAGTTCACGGAGAACGAGAATGAGATGAGAACAGTCATGGAGGAACTGAGTGCGGTGGGAGAGCAGGTCTTTGATGCAGAGTGTATTCTCAATAAACGCCTACGGAAGGTATAACACACACACACGTGAATCCGAATGCATGCGCGATCCTCAACGTGTGTTTGATTTTCCACAGGGCAAACTGGAGTATCTGGTCAAGTGGAGAGGATGGTCGTCCAAGTAAGTGAGAACTGATACATATACGGTCTTTATTATGTATCTAAGTGTGTGTGTATATGCAGACTATATAGGCGATGTATATGTGCATCATATAGCCTGGTAGTTCGCAAATGCAGCGCTTTTGGTCAGTAAACATCACTGAATGTGAATCTCGAGGAAGGGCTCGAGAGAAACAATGAAAACAACAACAACAGCGTGTTGCGCGTGTTTAATTTGGCGTCCACGCGTGAATTTGTGCACTGCTATCCTTGACCGCACTGCATCGAATCAGTTCGCCTGTGCCTGTTTTTCTGCATTTCTCTTTGTCTTTCAAATTACTTTTGCGGTGTCTTTTCTTCAAGTTGTTTTTGTTTTTATTTCTATTTTTTGCTCGTCAGTCCAATCGCAACTGGTAAAGTAAAATCGACAAAAACAAACGTAAAGTATGAGAAAATTATTTTGTTGGTGTTATTAATATGTTTTTAGTTATTATCTTCGGTGATAAACATCATCTGTTGAGTTCAGGAGTCGCCTAACGCTGGGTCAGTTGTTACAAAAGCCAGTTACATTGTATCAGTTGTTTCTGTTACTTTGTAACAGTTTGTTCTTTTGTAACGCAAGCAGTTTGTAGAATTTGCAGCGCGTGATTTGTTACTATTTTTTCATTAAAAACTCCAGCTGCCCCCAACCCCCCCTTAATGCCCCCACTCTTGCTTTCTGTTACATTGTCGCCCCCAGTTTGCCCCGTCTATGGGCACTTTAGCTGTCAATCACACGAGCCACACCTCCCGCGCGCGATTCTATCTGCTTCATTGATTATTTATTTCGCATCTATTTTTTATAGGATATTATTACTTGTTCAACCATAATCATAAACTGGCCAAAACTATGTGTCTATAATGCTGTAGATTTTTAATTGACTGACAAAATGTGATGTCTTGTTAAAATTTGGTATAATTTAATTTTGCACATTTTTGTTTCCGTAATGCACATTTTAAATATTATGAAGGGATGTAAGTGAGGTTCTTAAAACATTTTCCTGATCTGTTGTGATCGATGTATCCATCAGCCTGTTTCCATCACATGGAAAAGAAAATAAATGAATAAAGTTAATTTCGACTTTTTTATCTCTCAATTCAGAAAAGGGAGATATAAACTTGCAGTTCTTCGGAAGAGAGTCCAAATTATGACATAAGTCGCAATTGTGAGAAAAAGTCTAAACTGTGAGATAAAAAGTCACTATGATCTTTTTTATTTATTTTTTCATCCTGTGGCAGAAACAAAAAATAAACAAAATTGTGAGATATAAACTTAGATTTTAAAAAGAGGTAACAAATAAGAAATGTACACTAAAAAAAAAAAAAAAAGACAATTGTGAAAGCCCAAATTAAGATTTTATATCTTTATATTCTGATTTTTTTTGCTTGGAATTGTGGTAAAAATAAGAATTGTGAGATTAAAAAAAAGTCACAATTACCTCTTTTTAATAAAAAAAAAACAACTGAAAAAGCAGATCTAGCACATTGGTGGAAACAGACTTCCATATTAATGAATCCATGGAAGTTTTTTTAAAGAAAATCTTCATAATTTTACATCAAAATGTAATAACTACGTCTCTTATGCTTTATCCACCTGTCATTTTTCAGCATCTAATTAATTCCTACTGGATAAATCAAGCCTCGTCCTGCATCATTTTCCTGTTGGAAGTAGCAGTAGTAGTTATGGAAGTAAAATGAATGGTGTTTCATGTTGATTTTGAGTAATGCTGGGTTAAGGACGTCTGTTTTGATAGATCACTACTTTTTTGTGTGTTAAATGAAATCCAGACGGCCCAGACTCTTTGAAGTGCCCTTTTAAGTAAACTGTCATCTTATCTCTTTTTTCTCTGCTATATAATGCCAACCAGGCTGCGTCTAAAGTCCAGTTCAACTCAACATCCCTTCTGTTTACATTTACAGTAGTAGATGCAAAATGGCTATCCAAATTATATTCAAGGGGTGGTACACAAATAGCATGTTTTGCATGCTTGGTTATGCTGATTTAGCCTAAACCGTGTCTTGTGGTGTGACAATACTTTATTCTCAACTAATATACATGCAGTTTTATATGTGCATATAATTTGTATTACATGCGAGAATACATTAATTATAAGTACTTTGAAAACTTGCTAGACTTGAATGAAATACGAATTATAGACTTTCCCTTGTACATAGCAATCATTTTGATGCTAAATTAAAAACTTCATGAGCAAGTTGTTTGTCATCTGCTCATATGCTAAAGAAGCCAGTGTCTGTGTTTTCAGGCATAACAGTTGGGAACCTCAGGAAAACCTTCTTGACCCGAGACTATTGGCTGCGTTTAACAAGAGGTAAGAGATTTCCCTCATTGGACGAGCTGCCCTGTGTGTAAGAGCAACGCCCCCTTCCCCATGTGCAAACAATATGGGCTGCAACGCTTGGGAGGGCGTAAATGGGGCTCCATTCACAGGTCCATTCAGGGGCTGCAGACGTGTCCTGGCTCATGCAGCCTGACTGAAAATTCAAACATCGTTAACATTTTCAACTGGAACTAGTTTTAGAGTTTTCTGTCAGCGTTTCGCATTTGGTTTCACAGTTTATGAAGGAGGGGTGTGAAATGAGACTTGGATCACTTGAGAAAAGAAACCACGTGTTTACAACGACTTGCTACTGTTAATTATTTATTTATATTTTTTATTTAAATTTTTTTGGAAAAGTATTTGTCTAAATATGACTCTGAATCCTTCCTTAAAAGTAAGTACATGTAAAATTCCTTCTGTTTAATTATTTTATCATCAAGAACAAATTAAGCTTTTAATTGGAAACACCACTTTTTTGCTAACACATCTGTCAAAAAGAAAGAAAATTATGTTTTTCTCCAAATTAAAACAATGGAGAGTTGTGACAGGAAGTGGGGAGAAAGAACAGGAAGTGAGGAGGCTTAAATTCATAAAAACAGGAACTGAATTTCACAATTGTGCCGTTTTCCCCCAATATTAGCAAAGACTGTTAAAAGAGTGTTTTATTTTTTTAAAGAATGAATTTTAATATATTTAAATGTTAGTTTTATTCATGATTATTTTTTATTTAAATCCTCTTTATGTAAAGCAATTTGATTTACTCTTGTTTATAAAACATTTTATTTAATTAAGATTGCCTTTGCCTCATGGGCTTTAAAGGGGTGGTTGATAAGCTTTTTTGAAGGCTTAATTGTGTTTATGGGGTGCAGTGTATCAATTTTTTTTTTTTTTTACATTTTTCCCCAAATGCTTTCTCTATTCTTAGGGAGCAGGAACGGGAACTCTTGATTCGCAATAAGGGTAAACGGCCCCGTGGACGACCCAGAAAAATATTGGTAAGTTTGCCACAAAAATGCTAGAGATCTAGTGAGAAAAAACAACTTGCATCACACATTATGTTCTCACCATTTTCTGTATGTTAATTTCTTAGGAAAACATTCCGATGGTATCCAAATCAAGCAGCTCATCGTCATCGTCCTCGTCTTCTGGTTCATCATCTTCCTCGTCTTCTTCCTCTTCTTCAGATGATGACGACGATGAAGACGACAACAATGACAGGAATCCAAAACTGAGCCCTCGTCCACGAGAGCACCACCCAGTCCCTCAGAAGAAAGCCCAGATCATCGTTGCCAAGCCAGAACCACCGAAGAAGCGAGGAAGGAAAGCTCTTCCTCCAGAGCTAAAGGCGCAGCGCCAGGTCAAAGGCCCCCGGAAGATGCTCAAGCCCATTTCCAGAGACTCTGAGCTCAGAGGGAACATAAAGAAACCACTCATGCCTGCAAGCTTCACCTACACGGGGTTGAACCGAAACTCGGGAAGGGAGCCGATGGCACTGGCGAATAGAGGTTCTTTTACCCAGAAGAACTCTTTAAGTTCCTTGGGACGCTCTGTCGGGTCGGCCTCGTCGCCTACTACAATAACTCGACCGCCACAAACCAAAACTGCTTCTGATTTCAAGCTCTCGGTCTCAGATATTAGCAGCGGAGGAGTCGATCCCAAAACACCCTCGTGCAAATCTCCAGGAGTGGCTGCGTTGAATCTGCACAGCAGCAATGGACAGACATGTCCTCAACTATCTCCGAATGTCCCGAAAGCCTCGGATCAGACTCTACTTCAAAGGTCAGGATCTCTCCAGAAATCCCCATCAAGCTCATTTTCTTCTCTTAAAACTCCTTCCAGCCTTCAAGCTCTCAACCTGCAGAGTGTAAACAAAATGGCGCAGGGTAATGGCAACTCCACAAATGACGGTTCCTACTTAAAGGGTACCTCCAACCCCAATAGAAAAAGCTCTGGGATTAACACAAGACACGAGCAGAGTCCTGCACCGAATGTCCCAAGCAAGTTCCCAACCAGTCAGCAAGTCCTTAAGAGTCCGCAACGGGATAAAACCAAAGCGGATGATTTGTCTGAAAGACTGGGGAAAAAGAATCAAGGTAGAGTGGACAAGATACTCACTCAGACAACTGAGGGCCGAGATCAATCAGCACAAGACAGATCCTCTTCTAAAGATGCAGGGAAACCAAGCAAGACCCTGAGCGAGTTGAGCACTGGAGAAGAAGAAGGCAGCTCGGATTCTGACCGCGATTCCTCATTTCCGAGTGTCAACCGTGAATTGGCCATCTCGGTGCAGGCAGGTCAGGACTGGAGGCCGACACGGAGCCTGATCGAACACGTGTTTGTTACCGACGTCACTGCAAACCTGGTCACTGTAACAGTGAAGGAGTCACCCACCAGCGTTGGATTTTTTAGTATCCGCAATTATTGAATGCCGACAACTGGAACTGCAGCCACTCTGTGATAATCAGGAGAAATTTAGAAGAAATCAAAGGAACTGTTTGGTGCTTCTCCATCTTTGGATTTTACTTGTTTTAACTCAAAACCGGACTGTTTTAGTTGGTCAGTTTTGAAGATCTTTAAGAAGACTAATGCCCTAAGACCTGCTCAATCAGAAATGTTTATAATCTCAGTTAATCGTAGATATTAAGCATAAATATGTTAATTGACCGTTTGTCTGGGTTTTCACTTCAGGGATGGTTCCATGTTCTCTTGATGTTGATTCTGAGTACAGTATTAGTAAAAAAGAAAGTCACTAGATCAGAACAAATGTATCCAAAATGTGTTAAGGCTGAATCTCAGATCATATATTTTAAGGTGCCTGTTTTAAAAGCTGTCCTCTTTCTGCCTGATAACTATTATTACTGAGGGTTTTTTTCCTTCTAGTATGAATGTTGGCATCTTTTATACTACACAACAGTTCTGTTTATTTATTATTATTTCTCACTGGTTTTTGTTGGTAGGTGAAATGCTGAAACATACAGTAAAGATTCTTTTTATACAAAATTCATCATTGTCTGTTTTGATTTGAAAGTACAGTTCAGAATTTGGATATCAAGAATCAGGGGTGTAACACTGTGGCCTAACAACATGCGGTAAAAGGTATATTTTCCTGGTTAATCAGAGGTTTTTGTCCTAACTAGCCGAGACGGTGACACACAGAATTTCTAATTTAGAAACTATTATGTGCTTTATTCAAAGTTTAACATCTTCAATATGAGTTTAAATATCATATTGCGTGACCTTTATAGCCATCTTGAAAGCAACAACAAACAGTTTACCTCAGATCTTGAAAATAAATGAAAGCAAAGATGTGAACTCACTGCGAACCAACTAGTATATTTCATAACAGAGATGTTATCAGTCACTCAGTATGTACATTTAATAATGTTAAAAAGGTTTCATGTTTATGAATTAGATCATCAACCTATCCATTTCGTTGCGAGAGCAGTGTGCTTCAAGAGAGGGCCTGCCCACACACGCTTCTGATTGGCTGTGATATTTCATTGATTCGGTCTTGTCGTGTCTAGTGTGGACATCCAAATTGCTTGTCGCATATAGTTAGGAAACGTTGTAAGAATGACAGCAAAGGCACCTCTTCTGCTCACTAAATGCAGTAAACAACAGAAAAATTCTGAAATATTACAATTCTGAAATATTAGTTTCCCCCTTTTTTTCCTTCAAAACATTCTTCAAACAGTGAAGATGGTAACTTTAATAAACAAAAAAAGATGGTTGCTAAATAACAATTATTTGCAGTTCAAAAAAAATCTTCACAATAACAATTTCAGCATAAAATATATACTTTGCTTTTTTTTATTTTTTATCTGACACATATATAGAAGCAGCATATAATGTTACTTGACAGTAATATGTACTGCAGCTCTCATATTTAGCATTTGCTGTCTGCCTTTTGTCTGATCTCCTCTGCAGTCCTGCACATCTGAGAGGCAGTTTAATTACGCAGGTTTAGACATTTTAAGAAACCCTTTAATTTTCCCAGAATTCTAAGAGGCGGCTTCCTGTCACACAGAATATAATGTGGTCTCTTTGGGCAAACGGCCATCCCTGAACCTCACACCGACTTCAGCTTAACTCAAACTATAACTCCAGTGGCTATACCTGGGCTGCATTTTCCAAAAGCATCATAAGCCAATGTCACCAATGGAGCTATGATTAACTTAGGCTTACGATGCTTTTGGGAAATGCAACTCTGGTTAGATTGTTCAGTAAAGTCAACTTGGCCTCAGATGTTTGTTCTAAATGGAAAAACTGAACGAATACAAACGAGCCACTAGTTGTCATCCAGTAGCGTACAGAGCTGTAAAATAAAAATGGAGAACAGTTCAGAGTTCATATTGACATAAAGGAACAGTTCGAGACTGGATCTCTACTGGATCTCTAGGGGCACAACAGAAAAAATTAAAAAAATTAAATTTTTTTTTATCAAAACATTTCAGTTTCATTGAAATAAGTGTCTCACTGGTATTGGGACAAATTATTTTGAGAGCTGACAATGTTTCGCCCAGAGGCAATCAGGGTTTTTCTGAGCAGTTTGACATGTTTGCAGTAACTGTGTTCTGTCTGTGTGTCGCCGCAGGGCTGCTGTTATCAGCCCTGCTCATTCCTGACCGCACAGAGATAATCACAGAGCAGCAGAAGGAATGAGATAACAGGACACGCGTGTGCTGAGGTTACTGCAGCGCTTCACTACCAGCTTCCTCCTACAAGCTATACTGTAGTCATTTTTATTTTTTTTTATATTTAAATTTTTTCTGTTTTTATTGTAGTTGTATTTGAAGTTGTTTCTTTAAATGCACTCTAAAAAATGCTGGGTTAAATATGACCAAGTTATGGGTGAAATACGGACAAACCCAGCAACTATACTTGTCTATATTTTACCCAGCACTGTGTGTATTTAAACCAACATCTTTTTAGAATGTATCTTTTTTACATTTTATTTTTAATGTTAAATCAAATGAAAATGAGAAATGGTACCTGTAGGTAAAGTGTGATTTTTAGGTTGTGATTAAAATATAAACTAATATGGTTTTGGTTTTAGCTGTGTATTTTCATTTTAGTTTTGGTTTCAGTTTTTACGTCAAGCAGTGAATTTGTTCTTTATTGTTTTAATTTTTGTTAACTGTTTTAACAGTTGCAAGGCATTTATGCTGCATATATATAAAAATGATGTATGTTTCCTCTTTTAATTTTGAGGTCAAATGTTCCCTGAACATGCTTTCATGAGCTTCCTCCTAAGAAGGAGATTTAAGGCTCATCATGAGTGAATAATGCAGGCAGGACACACAAGTTAATCAAGTCCATCAACATTATTGTACCAAGAATGTCTCAAAAGGCGCTTTCCTTTCTTTTATTTGGTGTAATGCATTATAATCTGTCTGTTTCAGCATGTATAATCCTTCATATCAATATATGTCTATCATAACATAAAAAAACGTGAATTCAAAACTGCACAGTCATCTCTAAAGTCTCTGTTAAACAATAGTTAGGCTGTGGAAAGGGTGGAGACGAAGCTAACAATCATCTCCTCCATCCGCACCCAAAAACACAAACATGTCAGAGAGTGAAAACACAACTGAAAGAAAACAAAATCTCTCTCTTTAGCAGAAATGAAGTTAATAAAGCTTCACTCTCATCATTGTCTGAGCAATCTAAATAAATATATTTTGGAAATGTGATTATTTAAAGGGGCCATAACATGACATTTTGTTACGGCAGAGGTATTTGCAATGTATGCGATAGATGCTATTTGCACTAACTGAAACAGCAGTGTCTTATTTGCATTAAAAGTGTAAATATAGATGCTATTTGTACTTTCTGTACTTCACTAGTGGCAGATAGTATTTGGACCTCTTGTAGTATAAAACAGTATGAAATTTTAATGTAAATGGTATATATATATATATATATATATATATATATATATGCTATGCTATGATTGTATGGGTAAAACTTTATTTTATGTGTACTTACTATTATAATAACAATAAATTATGAATAATTACAAGTAACCCTAAGCCAAATCCTAAAACTATCCCTAACCATATGTTAATGAATATTACTCAGTACTTACATGTATAATTTCACTGTAACAAGAACACCTTACCCTAGTGGGTAACACTTTATTTTAAGGTGTCATAATACAGAGTAATTACCTATATAGGTACTTAGTAGAAGCCATTTTACTTACATGAAATAAAATGTACTTTTCATGTAACTAAGTTATGGAGCAGCCTGCAATTACAGTTTGTAATTATGTAGACGTAAGAGGCAGCTACTGTTACACATATGTTACAGACCAAGTCTGTTACACAGCTACTTACACTTAAGTACAATCTTGATACTTTATTTTAAGCAGCTTATGTCTGTGTACTTGAATTTATAATTATGTTGTATAAAGTCTGCAACACATATGTGACAATCTTTTGGTTACATAAGTAGCTGTGTAACAGACTCGGCCTGTAACAAATGTGTAACAGTAGCAGCCTGTTACATCTACATAATTACAAACTTAGTACAAACTGTTTCATAACTTAGTTACATGGTAAGTACATTTTGTTTTATGTAAGTACAATGGCTACTACTAAACACTTACTAGGTAATCACTCTGTATTATGGACACCTTTAAATAAAGTGTTACCAAATTCTGTTATTAGAAGCTTTAATCTTAAAATCACGTGTTAACTTTATATTACATTAATCTTTTCTGATGTGCAATTTTGTACCTTTTGTGACTTTATAGTAATGTTTGCATAGAATCCCCCAGGAAACTGCTTGCTTTCTTTGTCTTGTTTCAACAACCTAAAACTGCAGGCTTCTTCCACCTAACAAGAAATAGTAAGACTTATTGACAACTCGTGAGACCATGGATAAATAAGGTAAAAATGTATAACAAAAGTACGTCACAGGTTTATCCTCCTCCATTGACCATTGCTCTCGACAATGCGGAGGCCCTTGGCAGTTGTTTAACTTGTCTACAGTGTCCAAACTACCTCTAAAAAGGCATCTGATGAACATTTCTAAAACCATTAAAACATGTTTTACTCAAAATGTCTCATTGGCAGGGTATTGCTAAAAATGATACACCACTGTAACCATAAAAATCAAGATGCCGTTTCTCAGGATTCAGTCGCACATTTTCACTTACTGTCAGGCTTACACAGTGACATGGCAACTTGGTCTGAAGCTGCAATGTTGTGCAAAGTTTCCCTGATCCCAGGTGTGCATTGTCACTCAGAAATGGAGAAGTACAGTTGAGCGGCAACCCCTCAGAGAGAGGACATAATGTCAAAAAGAAGTACAGGAGTATGACTGATGTCTTCGTTTTGACGGCAATGTCATCAGCTATGTGCAGCATCCATGCATAAGGAACAATATTATAAAATATGGTCAATAAATAACCATGCAGATTGTGTTCTGGTTTTACTGGTCATGGACACCAGATAAGGTTGGCAAAAAATGCTGGAAATAAGGAATAAATTAAATTGTCTTTTATTTTTTATCCAAACACGGGGTAACTCACACAGGAGACAGCTGGAGACACACATATGACGAAGTAGACCCAACAGGGGAGAAAGACAGGAACTTAAAAGCTCAGACTAACGAGGGACGAAAGGAGACATACCTGGAATCAAATTAACAAATTAACAGGAGATAGAAACTGGGTCACGGAACACATGGGGAGCATGACAGTATGTCAATATCACTAGCCGTGTTTCCATTTTCCTTTAATTTGCGCAAATTAAAAAATACGCTTAATGGAAACATCACAAAAAAAGTTTTTAAGCTTGCATGAGGTGGTTTTTGGGAAGTTCCAAAAAGGGATAGTTTGCAAAACTGCAATGGATTTTCGCATTTCACATGGCATATGTAAAAAGTCATAGGATCATTCTTTAATGTATTATAACCTTCAAGAAACACTTGAAGAAGAAAGACCGTGTCAAGTCAATTTTGAGAGTTGTTGATGAGCAGTGTTACTCTGATATGGACACTTAAGCTGTGGTTCTTTAAAGGGAAAAAAAGCAGCTGTTGAGTCAATTAATGTAAGAAATCTCCTTATCTTATTGGACTTATTTAAGTTAGCTGAGGGCTCCTTGTGGGCCACTGGCCTACATGACTTCATGACCAATACTTGATTTAACAAATAAAACTAGTAGCTTTTAAATGACATGAAATCTGTTTACAAGCAGTCAGCAGTCAGTAGATGGCGCTGTTGCTCTGAAAAGCATTTTGAGTTGTGATGTGTGATGTAATCTAGTGTACACTCAGCAGTGTGAGGAATGTGTCTGTCTTCATGATCTCTCAGTGAATCTGTTAACCCACGCTGCCCCTCTTAACCTACATCTGACATCTGACCCGCAGACGCCAGAGAGACTCCCTGACGTCCACGAGCTGGGAATCATGGGAATCAGCGCTTCACCAGAGTGTCTGCCACTAAATATCACACATCAGATCTCTGTGAAATCTCTTAGAGAGCAATGAGATCTAAATCAGAGCTCTGCTTTAGTTTCCAGATGTTTCTCCTGAGAAACAGACACAAGATTTTCTCATCTTAACTGTGCTCAGATTTGCCATCCAAAGTCAGATCTCAGTATGAACTCAAACACACAGCTTCAGTGTCCATATCAGAGTAACACTGCTTATCAACAACTCTCAAAATTGACTTGACACAGTCTTTAAATGTTTCTTGAAGGTTATAATACATTGAAGAATGATCCTATGACTTTTTACATATGCCATGTGACTTGTAAATGCGAAAAACCTTCATGCTTCAATTGCAGTTTTGCGAATTATCCCTTTTTGGAATTTCCCGAAAACTACCTCATGCAAGCTTAAAAACTTTTTTTGTGATGTTTCTATTAAGCGTATTTTCAATTCGCAATTTGAGCAATCGTTCTACAATCGTTCTTATTGGATGGTGACTGGTGATGATTTGCACCTCTTTCTCCTTGTTTAGAATACATTTCTTATTTTAATATTTTATTTCTCTTTTCTTACACCTTTTCTTGTATCGTTTCTTTTTTAAAAAAACATATAATTGTAAAAGTTTTTAAAAATAGTTTTTAAAAATATTTAATACACTTTATGAATAAATAAATATTAATAAAATATAACATTAACAAATAATACAAACATCTTATAAATAGAAAATAACAACTAATTAAACTATATAATATGTAATAAAATATCATTTTTTATTTATTATTATTAATTATTTGTTTATTTTTTGTTTTATATATTTATAAACATATTTTAAAGCTCTACAGTTTTCATTTTTTAATGTATTATTTCTTGGCCAGGGATCATTTGAAAAAGAAACTATAGTCTTAATATGACCCCCCTGGTTAAATTAAGGGAAAAATAAATAAAAATATTATACTATGTACAATATTATTATAAAATGATTTTTTTTCGACTAAAACTGTATAATATTGTGTTAAAATGTTCATAATTTAATTATTTAAATAATTATAGTAATAATAATAGTTTTTAAATTATTTTATTTCTCAGGAGAAACATCCGAGACGAAGCTGATTGTTAAGGAGACAAAGGCATGCTGAAGTCTCTGTGTCTGTGGTCATATATTCTCTCAGCATCACACTGATCTTGTACTCACAGTCACGGTGCGTGTGAACCCACAGAAACACTCAGAACTGCAGCGGGAAATTTATAGCAATGGGGCCAGAATTCACCCAGAATACACTGCTGTAAACACTGCAGAGACACGCCAACACACACACGCCTGGTATGCAGAAACACACACACACTTTATCCTCCCACATCGACCATCCCAAACAGATTTTTGTCAGTCATTGGATGTTCTCAAAATAGTATGCTATTGCTGACTGTATATAGTTGGTAAGATTTTCTTGAAAAGAATTATCGAAAGTAACAGCAATGAGATTTCTAATATTGCATACACTGATTAAAGAATCAGAAATGTTTTTTGAGAAGTAAATCATCATATTAGAATGATTTCTGAAGGATCATGTGACACTGATGACTGGAGTAATGATGCTGAAAATACAGCTTTGATCACAGAAATAAAATACATTTTACAATATATTCACACAGAAAACAGTTATTAGAAAATGATTGATTTTTAATCAAATAAATGCAGCCTTAGTGAGTAGAAGAGACTTATTTCAAAATTACAAAACCCAAATTGGGTTGTTTTTAGCCCAGGATATTTATTTTATGTTGTATTATTTACTGTATATACTGCTTCTTGTTTAATATAAACCACATATCATTAGTTTTTACACAAACCAGATCATGCAGTAATTAGCAAGACCTCATTATAGTAAACGTTCAATCTCAAATGATTTTAAAGGTTATTTTGCATTGTGTGTAATAAATACATGAATCCAAGGTTTTGACAATAGCATACATTTTGCATAAAAATATTATACTATCTAATCTATTAGACTAGTTATTTTGGATAACAACAAAAGCATATCATATACTTCAATAATTGTAATCCATTCAGTACTGAAAAGTGTCAAAAACAGTTGATCTGATTAAATAAGTGATTTACTCAATATGCAATTCAATATTTTATGAGCTTGGCAACATCAAATTATTAAAAGTTAATTTTGCATTGAGCATGACACTCAGGATGCTCCCTATGTAGGTGGCTCACTAGGGTTTGTTGAGCTTCTAAAAATGCCAGTGTGTGTGTGTGTGTGTGTTTGGCAGGACTGCTTGCATTTAAGACTCTCTATGGCTTTAACGATCTTCTACATTTCAAAGGCTTGTTTAGAAATGTGATCTGTGCATACCTTCACATACACACACACACACACACACACTAGCTGTTTTTAAATCACTCCTTCAGTGTGGCAGTGTAAATAAACGTTAGTTTGGCCTGTGTTCACACACACACACACACACAGCAGCCGCAGACACACACTGTCATCTGTCTTACAACACAGACCATCCATCACAGCAGCGGAGTCGACATGTCTGACACACACACTCTCGCTTTTCACACCACTAAACACACACACACACGCTGACACCTGAGGAGAAAACACATCGATTCGATGCGCTGGATGATGATGTCATCGCGCGAGCAGTCTGGAGTCGCACGCTAATACGTGTGACGCCCTCTCTGTGTGTGTGTGTGTGTGATAAACCGTCCTGCGGTGTTTGAACGATTCCTCGAATCATGCTGCTGTTACCGACTGATCAGATGCAACATTTTCACCTGCTGCAGCATAAAACAGGTTCATAAATTCCAGACGCATCACGAAAGAAGAAAATTCCCAGAACACCATGGCAACATGCAGAAATCGCTTTGAACACCCTGGCAATGCCCTGGCAACCACCTACAACAACACGCTAATGCTTTTGCACAGGCAAACACGGCTAACTTGAACGTGATTGGCTGACACAGTACAAGAAGTGAATGTCTGATGCTGAGAGTGACATGATTAATAAACATCAATGTGAATTTCATATTCAAACAGCAGAGAACGAATCTGCTGTTTATTTATCATAACGAAGATAGGCTATCTCTGCCCTCTCTCTTGCAGCTCTCAGTTCTGGCATCTACTCTTTCCTCCTAAACGCACATGTTCTGGGAAATCTTCATTTCACACCAAAATAATTTTACTCTAATGTTCCAGTTTATTTGCTAATACTTTGTGCTTTTTACTTTACTTTTTTACTTTTTCTCATTTTAATACATTATTCCTTTAGTCTATTTGTTAATTTTGCTCTATTGCTAATAGCATGTGGAAAATGCTTCACAGATGCCAATGTACAGTTTTGGTCATGCCAATTAAACTAATGAATCTGAATGGAAACAGCGAGAAAAAAAGCAAACTATAGTGCTATTACTATTGCCCTATGCAGCTGGTTACTTTAGTCTGTGAGCTGATTTAGTGCTGTTGTTGAATGTAATCCCTGTGTTTTGTCAGTTATGTGTGGCGTCACTGAACGCAGCGCTGCTATAGTGTGTGTACAGCTGAATTTCACAGCTCATTACACTGGCTCCAGTTCTGTCTGTGTCCCTCCCGAGCAGCAGCAGGTAGACCTCAGAGTCTCTCGGCAGGCCCAGGGCTTCTGTGGCCTGTCTGTCTGCGCTGTGTCATATCTGCTGGATGATGAGCCGCACAATAGCAGAGCATCTTGATGTTTACATTCATTCTGAAGAAGTAACGAGCCTCGAAGAGAGAGACAGAGAGAAATGACAGTGTCTGTCCTGTCTGCTGATCATTTACTCACCCTCACATCATCTCAAACCTGCATGACTGACTTTCTGAGATGACTGAGATTTTTAACAAAAAAGTCTGGGCTGTTTTCCAAAATATCATGAATGTATGATTAAAACCAGGGTTATTAAAATAAATAAATCAAAAAAAACTAACTCAATATATTAACCAGGGTTATTATTTTCATCAACTAACTAAAACTATTTATTTTTGTTAACAAAAATATAGTTGAAATACAATAAAATATAATTGTTAGATGAAGAAACTAACAAAAAAAAAAAGTTTAGGCTGATACACTAAAAATTTTAAATGGAAAATAAAAAATATTATAAAAGTAAAACAGAAAATAAATTAAACCTAAATAGTTATATTAAAAAAAATAAGAAAAAAAAAACATTACAAAAGCATATAAAACACAATAGAAACTAAACTAAAATTATACATACTGAAAATATATAAAATAAAACATAATAATAAATAAATCTAATTAAAAGTACTAAATGTATGCATATAAATACCAAAATAACATAAAAAAGCAAAAGCACATAACAAAATTACTAAAAAAAATTATAATGAAAATTGAAAACATAAAAGCTAAGTAACAATAGTATATAAATAATACTTAAATGATTATATGTCTTTACAAGCCTTATTATATAGTTTCATGCAAACTAAAATTTCATCAGTCATTCAATTCCTATTTTGTTCAATAATAAAATGGTTTGACATCAATTAAAAAGACAGTCAACACACAAAAGTGTGCTGGCTGTGCATCATGAACACACTAGATTTAAACAGCCTGAAAGCAAGATTTTCACTCAGTAATGATTTAAACATCTGCATATTTCTTACATAAAACTATTGTATGACATAGAATATAGTGCATGAGTTGTAGTCTCCATGCTCTTTCATTGCATACAAAATAATAATTTCCTTCTGTGCTTCAGAAAGAATGTTATTTGGGTTTGAAATGACATGGTAATGAGTAAATAAATAGCTTTTTGTTGTTATTGTGTGACTATCCCTTTAAGAGCCAGACACGACCATACAGACTGTTGATTATCAGGAAGGTCTTTTGGCTCCAGTACTTCAGAAGAAAGAAGAAAAGGTAATACAAACAGAGATGGGGGAAGTGTGTGTGTTGCTTGTTGTTAATTTGCTCCATGCCGATCAGTCAAACAGGGACCCCAACCGAGCAAATCTCGTTTTCATGACTGTCAGCAAGAGCTCAAGCAGAGAAGCGGCTGTGGACGAAGAGATGCAGAGAAAATCAGAGAGAGAAGAGAGGCGCCAAATAGTAATTAAAGTTGTGTAGATTAAGTTTACAGAAGTGTGATGCTTTAACTCGCTTTATTACCCCCTACAGGGGTGTAAAAACCCTCCCCTCTATCCCGTGTGCATATGTGTGTGTGAAAACCAACATTTACCATCTCACTCCTGCATCTGTTTTTAAGGCGCGCTTTGCACCCTGTAAAGTCTCGACTCACACCTCAGTTATCCGGGCTGTGAGAGGGTCAGAGAAACGGCCCCACGCCGCCTCGCACCTCTGCGATAATTGGATGGGTCGCGTCTTTTCCGCCGCGTGCTTTGCCTCCTATCTCTGGTGTTGTTCAGTAGCTGCTCCTGCTGATATAAGACACATAAAAACTTTGTTCAGTGATGAAGAGTTTATCTGACACAATTCTCATTATTTTCATGTCGATTATCATGGCTATATTGCAATCATTTTATTCATTGTCAAAAACAAAACAACTTCTTATCGCTGTCTTTTGGTTATGAGGTGAAACATTACCAAAATGGGTGATAGATAAAGTGCGTTGCAAAAGTATTCATACCCCTTCATTTTTTTTTCACATTATGTTGCAGCCTAATGTTAAACAGCTTTAATTACTTTTTTCCCACAACAACCTACACTCCATACACCACAATGGCAAAGCACAAAACTAGTTTGTAACAACTTTGAAATTATTCTATTGCATAAGTATTTCTGTGAATTTAGCAGAGGAGCACTCAGTAGATGTCACTACACTTCAAGTGGAGTTAACCTGTGGCAAAATCTATGGAATAGGTATGATTTGGAAAGGCACACACATCTTAATAAAGGTTTACCAGCGAAACGGAGCAAAAACCAAGCCCTGAGGTCATAATAACTGCTGGTATTATAACTGGAGTTTAGAAACAGGCTTGCATCAAGGCATAGATCTGGGGAAGAGTTCAGAAAAAAAATATGCTGCATTGAAGGTTCACAGAAGCATTTAGCCTCCATTATCCATAATGGAAGATATTTGGAAAAACAATGGCTCTTCCTAGAGTTGGCCTTGGACTACTTGATTATACTGGTGACCAAGAACCTGATGGTCACTCTAGTTGAGCTCCATGATCATATGTGGAGACAGGAGAAACCTACAGAAGGACAGACATCACTCCAACACTCTGGGCCTTATGGTGGTGTGGCCAGACTCAATCATCTCCTCAGTGAAAACACACCTAAAGGACCTTCAGATTCTCTGGTCTGATGAACATCAATTCTAAACATCATGTTTGAAGGAAGCCAGCTCTGCTCATCACCTGCAGAGTACCATTCCAAAAGTAAAGTGTGCTGCTAGCAGCCTCATGCTTTGGGGTTGTTTTTCAGCGGCAGGGATTGAGAAACTCGTCAGAGAAGAAAAAAGCTCAATGCACCAACATACAGAGATTGAAAGAAACCCAGTCCAGAGCATTCAGAAACTCAGACTGGGCAGAAGGTTCACCATTAAACAGTACGACTCTAAGCACACAGCAATAGTGGCTTATAGACAACTCTTTTAAATGCCCTTGAGTGGACCAGACACAGACTGGGATTTAACCCAATCAAATATCTCTGGAGAAAAATGAAAATGTCTGCCAGCTCCCATCCAAGCTGAAAGAGCTTGAGAGGTGAAGAGGTGAGGTGAAGAATGGCCGATAATTGCCAACTGCAGATGTGCAAAGTTGTCGCATCATACCCAAAAAGACTGTAAAGGTGCTGAGTTAAGGGTCTGAATACTTATGCAATGTACTTATTTCAGTGTTTTACCTTAAATAAATTTGCTTAGTTTTCACAAATCAGTTTTTTTTTTTTTTGCTTTGTATGGACTGTATTGGTTATGAATACTTTCGTAAGGCACTGTATGTAGCAAAAACATCTATGATCTGGTGATTTAAATAGCCCAAAATACTGATCTAAAGAAACACTTCAAGAACTTCAATACTTTTTAGCTGCCAGTACATATCCACAAATTCTGATAAGCCAACAAGCTCCAGTACAGTGCTGATGGGAAGTGAGGTCAGACAGGTTTTTCCTCCAGCAGCCACTGTCTCTAATGAGGGTGTATCCTGTTTATCGGGGTGAAAATGAGAAAATGCTCCCCTGGGGTCCCTGTGAAGACCCTTCTATCCCCCTGTCCCAGTGTGCCCTGTTTAAACAGCAGACCGGTGAGATGAACGCAGTCGGGGGTGCAGAGACACACTGCTGGGACCCAATAACACATAACATCGGATGCACAAAAAATACTGCACCGTTGCTTTTAATTGGAGGGAAATATTTTTTCTTCAATAATGTAACTTTTTTTTCATTCCCATTTAGATACCAGTTGGACAAAGACAATGCATGTAAATGTTGCTAGAAAGGCAGTGTAGCTGATGTCAGATGCTCATACAGACAATGAAATAAAGCAGACTTGCATCCTATAAAAGGACCTTCTTTTTAGGGTCCTAATGCAGACAAAAACAGAACAAATTGTCATGGCAACCACAGCTTCCATTAAAATCCTACCATTACTATTGTAACAGTTGATCTTCTTCACACAGTGTTATTTTGTTTAATTTCTTTGTTGATGATATAGAACACTTTATACTAATACTAAGCCAGAAAAACAGAAATATATGTAAGCTCTTTCACCGAAAAAGGTAAATAAAAATGAGAGAAAAATTCAGAACTGCAAGATAAAAACTAATTAGTAATGTACTTCTATCTCTCAGTTTTCAGGGTTTTTTTTACTTCGGCAAAATTAAAAAAAATTATTTCTTCCAATTGTGAGCTTGTATCTATAGAATTGTATAGACACAATTTTAATCAGATGCAAAGAACTGTTACACGTTTACAGCTGCTCACACACATCTACAGTTTGATAAGTGCCACTAGATTGCACAGAATTCCAGATGTACAATGTTTGTATATAATGTTTGTGTGGGGGGACCAATCTAAGATTGACTGGCCCCTCTATTCTATTCTATTCTATTCTATTCTATTCTATTCCATTCTGTCCTGTCTTATAATGTTGACTTTACAAGGCAGAAATTTAGACAAAAGAAAATGGTTTAAATGCAGAGAATTGGAAAAGAAAAGAAAAGAAGCAATTAAATGAAAGCTTGTGCAGGTGAAAGTGGATCAGTGTGTGTGTTACGGGGGGATGGAGTGATGGACAGCTCACACGCCAGCCATTATAGTTAGGTGCTGCCAGCGCCATCGCCATGGCAACAGGCCAGGGGCCCGACAGAACAAAGAAGCCGGATCCCAGTGTGTGTGTGAAAGACTAACGGCCTCCAGCGCTCATATTTACATGTTACGCTGAAGGGTTAATTGCTGTGAATTCCTGGGCTGCGTGTGAACTCTGTGTCATCTTTGATTTGACATCGCAAACACCTCCAGAGTTACAGATGTTCAGCTTCTGAAGGCATCTCTTTAGGTGATCTGATATCTAGTTAATATCACTCAGACGGTGCTCAAATGTGCCGATAGTTAGAGATCTCACTATGAACTCAAAAATTATCATCAAATCAAATTATCTGAGCTGAACTCCACATTCCCTTTGCAGCTCTTCAAATGCTTGCATGATGACTAGACTAGATGACTATTTTTTTTTAAAGAAATCAATCCTTTTATTTAGCAATGATGCATTAAAGTGAATAAAAATGACAGTAAAAACATGTTTAATGTTTCAAAAGATTTCCATTTCAAATAAATGCTGTTCTTTTGATCTTCTATTGATCATAGAATCCTAAAGATACACAAAAATACAAAGCAGCAGCACAATTGTTTATAATATTGATAATAAAAAGAAATGTTTCTTGAGCAGCAAATCTGCATTTTAGAATGATTTCTGAAGGATCACTAAAGACTGGAGTAATGATGCTGAAAAGTCAGCTTTGATTGCAGAAATAAATTACAATTTATAGTATATTTACAGTTCTTTTAAATTGCAATAATATTTCATATTACTGTTTTCCTATATTTTTGATCAAATAAATACAGCCTTGGTGAACAGAAGAGAGACTTTCAAAACATACCAAGCTCAAATGTTTGAATGGTGTTGTATTTTAAGGAATTTGGAGAGGCCTCTATTGAATCTCATGAGAAATAAAATATAATCTAGATTATATAAACCTGGAGTCTGCATTACTTCCAAAATCAGTTCATTTTACAGCCTTCTGGTATCCAGTTGCTTTTATTTTGCTTTTTTTAACCCAAAGTAACTTTCAATAAGCCAAATGTTCCCAATAGAGTCTGATCTAGTTAACACTCCATTCTGATTGGGATTGAACCTCGAACCCTTGTAGTAGGAGCCCACTTTCTTAGTCAACTGCGTACCTGCATTTCTGAGCTTTGAGACTTGCTCCGAAGACCTTCATCCGACATCAAAGAGACACTGGCCTTGCATACCAGGTAGCAGGAATATCTTCACTCCTAGATTCCCCAAAATGCATCAAACACCACAAAAAGAATTTTAAAAGGAAACCATTTCTGGCCCAACATCAACGATCAAGTTTTCAAAAGATACCAATTAACCCAGCAGTGGGAGAACGTGAAGAACGGGGCCAGTACATTTTCTCCAACAAACAAATCGCATTTCTGATGCAGTACCTGCACAGGTCAGGGTTACAAAAGGTGAGTGCACAAACTGTACGATTTAAGCGAAAAAACTATCATGAATCAGACTCTTTATCCTACGCACGGTGGAAAAAGCACCTGCGACTAAGAGCGAGGTTTATATACAAAGGGTGTTAAGAGCAGGCCAGCTGTAGTCTTTGAGGATAAGGTGAAAATATAAGTTCATTGACAGACGTATGTTATCAAGTGAGCTAGCTAGCAGCGATGACAAGGCAGATAGCGAAGTCTACAGGGTTCATTTCTACAATGATTATTTTATACCCTTCCCAAGCAGCCATCGTAAAACGATACAAAAAGCCATTGCGACATACGAGGTTTTATGGATTTTTTATGAAGCTAAAAGTTAAAAACGGGCCAAGCGACGTGCTGACAAGCGGCTAGAGTTAAATGTAAGCACGCACGAGAGATAGAAAGGGAAAATGTTTCAACATGGTCAAACTGGGTCAAAGACGAACCTTGTCTCAGCCAATTGGGCACCTCTGAAGCAGCGATCGCTCTTCGGGGCGAAATAAATTATTTATAAGTTTATAACAATGACATGTCATGAAGTTTCAATTTCACTACAATGAATCCATACCCACGGAGCATAAAGCAACACCACATGGATGAGAGGGGATCACGACACAAGCGGTTCCGCCCACCCAATCCGGTGCTCCCCAGACGTACAAAAGACAGGGAAAAACAGACGTATAGACGCCTTTCATCCTCACAATGAGAATCATATGTCTCCCGTGGCCTGCTCCAGACATTCGGTCTTCACTATAGGTGACGCCTTCGGGGCAGAAATGGGAATCTGAAACAAGGAACAAATCGTATGGAGATAAGAGGCTTCTGGAGGGGAAGAGGTGGTCTAATGGTTCTGGCCGAGATCCGCTCTATACGAACACAAAGGTTATAGATTCAAAAGAGCAGTTTTGTGTCCATCAACTTGATACCCTTGCGCAAGGCAACAAGCCCATCTGTTAATGAATGTAAATCAGCTTTATTATATATACATATTCACGTAAAGTGATAAACATTAGCAAATCTTGGTTATGTAAATGTTTAAACTGTCACAAAATGTTAATTTATTTTTACAGCACTTTATATAGAGTTGGATATGTAGCAAATTTAACTTCACACGCATACAGTTGCCTATACTTACATTAAGCGATATAGACTATACAACCAACCTCAACAGCTTGATTATAAATATCATCAATCACACAGTTCTCTATATAAAGATGGATACATAGTACATCAGGGTTTTTTTTTAAACACATAGTAGGTTACACTCATTTGATATATACTATAGTAAACCTCAACTGTGATTGTTTACATAGAAGCAAAATTCGAACTAGGCCTATATTATAAAAATGTAGTTTTATATAAGCTGATTTGACATTGATTAGAACATTGTGCTTAAATAAATAAACAAATAAATAGGATATCAAATCTACAAAAATACACTTCTAAACAAAATGCAACTTCAGTGGAGGGCAACAGCACTTCAAACAAACGTCTCAGTTTCATTTGAAAGATTAACTACAGTTGTGATTGTGCATTGGTCTGTGGCATTACCTCATCAACGGCGTTCTGCTTCCAGAAATACTGCATTTAAATTTAATACGAGTATTTACAGCATACATTCTGCTGAGGAATACGCACAGAAATGAAAGCCAGCGTGTTCACGTGCCACGTCTCTCTCTCTCTCTCTCTCTCTGTCTCTCTCTCTCTCTCTCTCTCTCTCTCTCTCTCTCTCTCTCT
>JAUMHE010000044.1:3109861-3128053 GCA_032359235.1 Enteromius mattozi | reverse complement strand
TCTCTCTCTCTCTCTCTCTCTCTCTCTCTCTCTCTCTCTCTCTCTCTCTCTCTCTATCTCTCTCTCTCTCTCTCTCTGATACCGCTGCATTACTTCATGGAAATGCATCAATACCGGCCGGTCTAGAAGAGAGACTTGGCTCGCGTCTGATTTCTCATTATCGTAGACTAATGTTCTTGCCCGGTGCGTATAAATCAACGCGACCGAGCCGCTTTCATGTGCGCAGCGGGAAGTTATCGTGCATATCGACGAGCTCTTTGAACTCTACATGTATGTTCTATATGTCTGTGGGTGTGGATGAGATGGGACAGAGTATGTATTTATTGATCGGTCACAGGGCTTATGAAAAGATCAGAGACCGAGAGAATGAAGACAAAACTAGCGTGCTAACTTTCTGTCTACAAAACCAGTTAACGTTCTTCTTAACCATCATGTATTCTCACAAGTGGCTGATTTTGGAAAGCTTTACATAGACAACTAACGCGAAGCGCTCAGGAAACTCAGCCCTCAAATGAATCCAATACACACTAAACGCTAAAACAAGTGACACACACAAAATATTAATACAAAAAACAGAAAGAAGCAATACCAAATGCTCACCATTTGGAACATGTTTCATGTTGCTTGGAATGGTTTTTATATGTAAACATACGTTATACGTGATAGTGTTTGACCGTTGCGCTAGCACGTTCTGAAAATGTGGCGGCAAATTTTAAAAGCGAAAAGGCGCGTTTTTAATCGCAACATGATTTCTATGGATTTTTATTTTTTTATTTTTTAAAAACGAATAAAATTGTAGGCTAACTTCACAATTCTTACTTTTCTCAAATTCGCGAATTTATATCTCACAAATCGCAAGATGTACGTAAAAATGAATAAAAACTTAATTTTTCACAATTCCTATTTTTCTCAGAATTGCGAATATATATCTCACAAATTGCAAAATATACAACATTTGAACAGGCTTTATAATAAGAGTGGTTTTATGATGAATTATAATGCTGTTGAGATAGCTATATTTATATATAGGATATTTTTGGGAATACAGAAAAGTAATAAAAGATAAAAGAATAAAAGCATTAGATCATAAAAGAAAGAAAGAATAAAACTAATATTCAAAATGCAGTTTTAAATAAATTAATGTACCAACATAAAGCCAAATACAGATCAATCTTTCTTCCAAATAATATGTATATATGCCATTATTAGATTTTTTTCCATGCCTGATTTTTGATTCATTGAAGATGTTTGGCATGTGCACACATCCCTCGCTTTCACTATAGTAATAAAGGTCTGCATCTGAATACACACATCAGGCCAAATGAAGAGGAGTTGTAAACAAAAGTAAACAGTCATGTATTTAAAGCATTTGGGAATGTTTATGTTTAGAAGTTATTTTATTAATGGTTAAATAGGATCCAGATTTCAAATTTACATTGTCGTGTCAAGTAAGTGTCTGCAACTGCAAAACTCACCACCATGGTACACAAAATGCTATGAAGTATGAGTTGATGCTGTCAGTATCTGACGAACAAACATACAAGCTCACAAGAGTACATAAAAAAGCTCTGAAATTCTTAACGGACTGAAAATAATTTTTTTATGAAGGAAGAAACCAGACTAAACAAGAACAGCACAGCGTAGCAGTGGCAGGTGCGTGATATATTTCGTAAAAAGATGATGGTTCAATGCTACATGAGCTTTTTATCATTTGTTATCACATCTCACAGGGCAGAGGAGTGTCTAATGTGCACTTTTCTCATTATCTTCTTCTGTCCTTGAATCTTCAAAGAATATGCACCACTAATGAGACTTCTATCCGAAAAACAACCCAACTATTCCTTTCTGAAAAAAAGGAATGCACGAGTTTGATTTATATTCAAGCTGGGTTTTTGCAGACATTAATGTAAGAACAGAAATGAGAAGAAAAGCCTGCTGGATCAAGTCATTACTAATGGGATTGTAAATTTGTCCTTTGTTGGTAACACAGGTTTAAAACAGATAACAGCTTGAGGCATCCTTAATATCTCTGAATCAAGCAACTTCTCATTATTAGTTGCTCTGCTTTCGTTTTACAGCTCTGAACACAAGTGACTCATTTGGGCCTCATCTTTTAATTTAAGGCATTTCACCTAAAACAAAAAAGGTTGATACCTAAATGAGACATAACTGAGAAGTCCACTATAAGAGCAACCTCTGACCAAATCACATTTTCCTTTAGGAAATCAGACGAGTGTCAGAGTTACACGCTGAAGTGAAATGAGGGGGACTCAGTGCTGCATGTCGACTGAAGGCTGATAAAATAACAAACGTCTGCATGTCAGTGGCCTGCGTTCAATCGTCCTGTCACTGACACGGGACAGAGCTTTGGGTTAGTGAGTGGGATTTTATGACGGAACGGCCCTTTCATTCCGCTGCATTAGGAAGACAAACTGCCGTTATCACTTGAAGTGGGTCTGCGGCCGCAGGAGAAACATGTTTGGCGCGTCTCCTGAAGCCGCAGAGATACAGAGACTCTTGACACTGGTCAAGCCGCGTGCTTAAGAGAAGAGATGGACCAGACCGCCATCGTCTGCCGGAGAGAGCGCCGTGTCCATATTAAGAAACGAGGGAGGTCTGCCGGAGAGATATCAGAGCAGACATACACATCAACACTCAAGACTAGATGAAATGAGCATCTCTGATAAATACGAGCAGCTTCTGTCATGCACTCACTCACACAGGATGCTCTTTCACTTTTCAGTTTTAAGATTTAGCTTGGTCTGAGATGTTTCTCCTGAAAAAAGAAACACAAGTGAGACTGATTATTTTGAAATGTGTGATTATTGAGTACTTTTTTCTGTAGAAACAATAAAATGATAATATTTAGAAATATTTTTAGCATTTAGAATAGCTGCTTTCTATATGAATACGTATTCAAATATAATTTAAACAAATATAATTGCTCAAGAAACATTTCTTATAATTATCAGTAATGAAAATAGTTGCTGTATATATTCTTTGAATAAAAAGTGCAGTGTTTATTCAGAAATCTTTGGTAAAATTATATATCTTTACTGCCTCTTTTGATCAATTTAGTGCACACTTATTGGAAAAAAAAAAATTCTTAGTATACAAACTGTATACTATTTTCCTTTCAAAACCAGTCACATGACCACTCCAAACACATAGGTTTCAGGGACCTCATCTACAGCAGACTAAGACAAGAGAACACAAGAGAGAGATATATGAGAGAATGAGTGTATAAATCACATGCCATCTCCCGCAGGGTTTACGAACGCCTGCCTCTCCGTTAAACAGAGGGCCCTGCTGGTACCTGGGGGCCACCGTGCAGGAGCCGAGGCCCCGCCGCCCCCTCCTCGCTCCACAGAGAGGTCGTCACAGGGCCTGATCGGCACGACCCCTGCGGTCACACTGCACAGTGTCATTTCAAACGCAGTATTTCACTGATAACAGCGGCTCGCGACGCCAGGTCAGAGAGCTCAACACAAACAACACTTTTTCGATCAAATACATGGCATCAGATTCATACTCAGTATTTTTGGCATGCACTGCCAGTTTTGTTTATCGTGATCTTTTGATCTAAAGGCTTCTGCTTAAATGCGTGATCTGAACTTCTCCAGGCCAATATAAATTGCGCCCACAAGCAGATCTGGAGTCTAAACAAAGGAGTTCTCATTTGTCTCACATCATTACCAGACTTCCATTCGTATTCTTCCAGAGTTTTCATCATTTAAATGTTGCAATAACATGCAGAAAATAGTCATAAAAATAGAACGAGTCAGTGTGTTCAAAGTTTTTCACTGCCATCATTTTAAATATTGAATAATTAAATAATTGTACAGTACACACATATTCTCAAATATAAATGTTGTAAAATAATGTTATACCAATTACTTAGAGTTGGGAACCAAAGAAACCTAGAAAACACTAACCTGAAGAACTACTTAACAACCTTTATTTTCAAGGACTGACGGTTGAACAGTCTTCACCAAATGAATATGTTTTTGTTTGACATAAATAATAACCACTAACAGCATTGGTTCTTCTACAATGGCATTGGTCCTTATATGATAAAGGTCCCCTAAAGGTCAAATTACAGTTAACAGTTCTTTTTAAAGTTCCAAATAGAATGTTTAACCACCAATTATTTTGAATTGCATCTATGATCTAATGCTTTTAAGAACCTTTTTTTTTCTCTGAAAAGCAAGAACCTATAAACCAAAACACTGAACTGAAAAAAAAAGATACATCAAGCATCAGTGCTTTTTAACATTTTAAAAAGTGTTGCATTTCAATATTGTGATACTTGATAAAAAGCAACCGATTGCTTTACATAGTTACTTTTTATGGAAAAATAATGCATTGTTGTATGTTACTTGTTAGATACATGAACTTTTTTGTTACCTGAGCTGGGCTTACTCATTTCTTTTTAATAACTACAATACTTTTTGGCATCTGTAAAGGCCTTTTCACACCAAAAGCGAAATGAATAAGCCTCAGGCTCTGTCTTTGCACCTTACTCCAGCTTCTCTCAACAAGGAGACAGGAGAGGTGTCTGTCAATAAATGCTTTATTCAACTTGCGTTACTTGTAATGTGTTTTCCCAACAGTCGAGTGTGTAATAAATCTTCAACTCGACACATCCAAAATATAAACTTTTATTTTTAAATAAAAAGTTGTCAGTTTAGATCTTACAGGTAGAAGTAAAAACCCCAAAATATTATCGCACACTCATAAAAATAAAGGTTAAGGGTTTTTTGCAAAGATTTCGGTTCATTTTTCTCCCTCTGTGTAAAGAATCATCTAAAGAACCCTTTTTTCCCACTGTAAAGAACCATATGTGCAATGGAAATGTTCCATTGATGTTAAAGGTTCTTTATGGAAGCACCCGTGGCAAAAAAAACCCCTTTATTTTGGTCTGAAACCTCCAGACCCTCAATACCCTTTGGCCAGGACGCATCCATTTAAACGAAGCCCCGTGTGATTAGTTTGCCCAAGCGGCTGTAACGGTGTCCTAATCAGCGGAGTGTTTGGATAAAGCGCTGTTCTGCAGGGGTAAACAGAGCTGTATTTGATGCCCTTTATGAGGGCTGTTTGGCAGGGTTTATTCCTCTGTTAGACTGGCTCCATGCTCTCGGAGGGAGGCCGGCCCTCCTGTGGGGCCGCAAATGGGCGGGTGGCAGTCGGGCCGGGCCACATGAGAGAGAGATGCTCTCCAGCTGTTCCAGGCCTCGTGCTTTATCTCTTCAGGATGTTACAGTAGATGTTAACAGCTTTTCAATGAGAATCATCATGCATCTCCACCCCACAATAAAAAACTTGAAAACAAACCACTTGAGACGGAGATAAAGAGCCATTTTCACTTCAGATAAGCTGCGGGTTTTACAGACTGCGAACTAACGCGCTCATTAGCACGAGCCGTCAGCTCCGTTAACACCCGTGATGTGAGAAAGTTTAGTCATTAGGCTCCACATTACATGTTTGTCGTAAACCGCATCAACCGGCCGTAACCCTTAACCCAGTTAGCCGGCAGAAAACGCATCCAGAAGGGTTTTAACGAGACCAAATAAGCAAATTAACACATTCGGGTTCCCAGGCTGTGAATGTTTAACAATTGTTTGAATTAATTGATGTGGAAAATGCAGTTAATCTACTTTAGACGGGACGTCTACTGAAACATACATCACATAATAACACTTCATAATAACTTTCATTAATAAGTCTTTAGCAAATACCCTATGATGCTTAGTGACAGATCAGGAGTTCGGAATGTACATGAGGGCATATGAATAAAAGATTCATAAAATAATACACACTCAAACCATATTTAGGCCTACATGTATGATTTATGTTTGAGCTGCATATAAAATTCACAACTATAACTTAATGTGATGCGTAGTTGTCAGTCTTACATGCCCTCAAAAATCAAGGCATGTTATTATGATTTATTATTAACTATTTGATTCTACATATTCTCAAAATGCACTTATTTACATTCGAAAAAAATTAAATTAAATTTGTGCAGTAAAATAAACATGACTCGCTGTGGAAGTAATAATTACTTAGATAAAAATAAATGGTTTATTAGTATTATAACAGAAATCAGACCTGTTTTTTCTTTTTTTTTTTTGGATTGAAGTGCCAAAACCTCCACGGGCCCCTGAGAGCATCACCAGCGGTTGCCTGGTTACGGGGGCCTTAAGCCAGGTGAGAATATTTCATGGTAAATTAGGAGAATCTCTTTGAAGTTTCTTCACAGGCGTCGTGAAAAGAAACAAAGACTTGGGAAACAAAAGCTTGAGCGTGCCGTTTCTTGTGGTTTTCACTGATATTTTATTATCTGAATATAAAGAATAAATAACAGTTCATCTTAATTTACAGGATAAATCGTCGCCACGGAGCAGCTGTCACAGCTGCGGGACGTTAAAAATCCATAATAAATTTTGAGGTCGTCACATCGGTGTGGAAAACCTTATAAAACATCTCAAACGGCTCCACGGGCTGCTCTCTGCAATATAAATACATTAACCAATATTTTCCACAAATACAGTAGACTCTGGATAATACACATAATACTGGCTTTTTACAAGTAGCTAAATCATTACATGATGGCACGACATATACATACAATACATTCCTACACATGATAGTGCATACAAAAATAAACTGCAACACTTCACAATAACTTATATGAACGCCATTAACAGACAATATTATAATACATAATACTCAACAAATCATCAGCTAGTACATTCAAACAGTAGCTGATTTCTTTATTTACTATATATAGTGTCATATAATATAAGATTGTGATATATATATATATATATATATATATATATGAATTATTGATATCTTCAGCATTATCTTTGTTAATGACCTTAAGTTAACAAAAAGTGTTACCAAAATAAAACATTTTTCATAACTTAAATCCAGAAATTTGTATGAGATTAGACTCTTTTCATGTTTTTCCAGAAATATGTATCAGAGCAGAGTTTTTAAAAATGAAATCCAGAAATAGGTATCAGATCAAATTTTGTACAGTAATACAGTTTTCCATAATTTAAGTTCAGTAATCAGCATCAGCTGCAGCTCATGTCCAGAAATACGACAGTTTTTATATAGTTTGTGCACTTTTTTTCCAGAAGTGAGCATCGGGCAGAGTTTCGATGTCCGTTCGTGATTGGTCAGTTCGCGCAGGAGCATTTACACTCAGTTATGATGGGATACTGCACAGGTATCCACGCGCACTTGAGCGCGCCTCGTCTCTGCACGCACCGCCACCGCAGCAGCGTGATGTGCGTGGATTTGGCCGGTTTGCACACCATCCCCACCGGCACCGAGCAGGAGCGCTTGCTGTAGCAGCTCCCCGCGCGCACGAAGCGCGGCCAGAAGCGCACGCCGAGGTCGTTCCACGCGTACAGCACCGGGCAAAACGAGTAGGACCAGAGCCACATCTGCAGCCTGCGCTTCAGCTTCTTGCTGGCTTTGCGCTTCTTGCCCCACTGCACGTCAAAGTCCAGGTTCTTTATGTCTTTAGGCATCATCCCGGTGGGGTTCTGCTGCTGGAGGTCTAGCTCCTCTAGCTCCTCGTTGCCGGTGTAGCGGTCCTGAGGAGGACTGATGGACAGAAAGCGGCTGTCAAAGTCCCCGAGTGCGCTCCGCAGCTCTGTCTCGTTTAGGTCCCTCTCCCGCGGGTCGAAGATGGGGTCGGGGTCCTCCTTGAGCTCCAGCAGGGGTAAAGTGTCACTCGGGATGGGTCTGAGGAGGTAATAGTGCTGACACTGAGCGAGGGACACCAGGAGCAGGTACACAGTCACCAAACACCTCGGGAGATCCATCGTGAGGGAAAAAACGGGGGCAAAAAAAGGCACAAACTCAACTTTATCCGAAGCGAATGCAAAGCGCTCAGACGCCGGATCTATCCATCCATCTCACTCGCAAGGTTTCCTGCTGCTGGCGGTTGAATGCGCCGGAGTCGTGCACAGCATCACGCGTGAAAAGTCCCGCAACGCGACGCGTCAGCGCGAGCCAAAACTCTGGGAATGCCTCTCTGACGCGCGCGCCTCTCATATATACACGCGCGGCCCAGTGATGTAATACAACAGCTCTGGGGTTTTGAATGTGAGTTTGTTTGCAGGAGATTCCCCGACACCTCCTTCAGAGCTCAGCGGAGGGAGAGAGAGAGAGAGAGAGAGAGAGAGAGAGGGAGGGAGGGAGGGGGCGTGGCTGAAGGCGTGCAAGGGTTTGAACCAGCTACGCCTCCTGTAGGCCTCCTCACGCCACGGAGTTTACTGTAACCTGCACTTTATAACCGTTATCCTAGTATTTTGTTGTTAATTTCCTTCATTTAACGCACTTTTCTGATTTATTTATTTATTTTATTATTTTTTTTTTATTTTTTAAATTTACCAAATTGCTAAACGTTGTAATAAGAAAATGTAAACAACAATGATAATAACAGTATTAAGTAATAAAACATACAATAAACCATTTAATGATATCAAATTATTTATAAAACACATATAATTCCAAACACAATACAATCTGATGCCAATAATAACAATAAAGTACTTGCATTATTACATTATTGTGTAGTGACAAAAAAGGAAAACTTGTAATGACAATGTTATTAACTATAATAATACTTAGAAAGCCTTTATTTTTGCATGACTAGTATAATTGGCATGATTGCAAAATATTTCAATGATGATAAAAACAATAACAACAACAATAGTAATTAAATAAAAGTTAAATAATAATATTTGGCCGCACTTTATATTAGGTGGCCTTAACTACTATTTACTTGTTTATTTATTTAAAAGTCCCCATATGTAATTACATCTGTAATTCATTTCTATAATGACATTTATAATTACTGTTGACCCATCCCTTACAACTTAACCCACCTTTAAACCTATATGCATACCACCAAACCAGTGCCTAACCTTACCCGTATCCCACCCCATTTTGTAATACAATATGAATGCATTAAGTACTTATTATATGTATAATAAGTGTCTTTCCATCTATCTATTCATCCATCTATATGAGCCCTTTAAGTAAACCATAAGGTATCATTTTCTATGTCTTTGAGTAAAACTCTATTTCCTTAGGATACTCCAGGAGGACTGAACCTGAAATAAGTCTTCTGAAAGTCTGTTTGAAGAAAAGCAGCTCCTAAATGACTGCATACTATCTATCTTTTTGTGACTTCAAGAAGCACAAACACACAAGTGTGTGCTCAGGCCGCGGGGAATAAAGCCATAAAACACTCTGTCCAAATGAATCCAAAACGAACATCTCCCACCAAGCCAGCACCGCGGAAACCCCGAGCTACTGTCAAACGCTCGTTCTTCAAGAATCGTTTAATGGAAGAAGTGACCTGCCATTGCGCTGACGGAGAGATAAATGCATCTCTGTTTCTGTCTGAATGAGCTAATTCACACTTCAGCTCCGCTACTTCTGCGCAAGGAGACCGGGAACAGTCTGGGACACAAGTCACAGGTGTATTTTTGGGCATTGTCACAACATAAAAGACTCAAAATACACATAACGGGCTCGGAGAAGTGCAGCCGTAACTCAAAACAGATGAGTGCATGTTTCTGCTTCTGATTTCAAACCATTTTTTCAGTGCATGATTTTTTTTTTCAAAGAAAACAAGATGTTTGTCTTAATAACCGTTGATCATGTGCACATTTTGACATGCATAAAAGCTCAAATAGGTTGCAAATGCCACTTCATGTTGAATTTGAATAAAGACTGAAATTCAGAATCCTTTTCATAACCAGCTCACTTCAACACAGGACTTACCCACTTAAAAACCTCCAAACATTTTGCGAAGTGGCAAAAGATCAGCATTTGGCTTTGCTTAACCTCACCGTCTGTCACATATGATTCTCTTGATTCTTTCCTGGAGTTTTATCACAGTCAAAATACATAAGCGCTGACGCATCTACCTGTCATACTCAGAGTTATCAGAGCAGAAGCCGACATCGAGATGTTTTCATTTGAATGATTTCTGCTAATGGTTTTGTCTTTTCCGCTGGTGCTTACGGCAAACACACGGAAAGGGTCATAATGGGTTTTCTCATGTCATGAAACACACCAGACCCCTTCAGTGGCAGAAACTTTATACAAGGCAACCAGAACACAATATTTATACAGAAAAGTAATGGAATCGTGCACAATGTCTAAAAACACCAAACGCAGCAAAACTGCGTCAAACGAGAACAAACATTCAATTCGACAATTTCCTGAAACACACCTTCAGGCTGTCCAAGATGGAGATGAGTTTGTTTCTTCATCAGATGTAGCATTGCATCATTAGCTCATCAATGGATGCCCTGCAGTGAATGGGTGCCGTCAGAATGAGAGTCCTGATAAAAACATCACAATAATCCACACCACTCCAGTCCATCAGTTAATGTCTTATTAAACCAAAGACTGCATGTTTGTAAGAAACAAATCCATCTTTAAGATGTTTTAATCTTTAAACTGTCACTTCTGGCCAAAATTTGAGGTCGTAATCCATAACACTTCTTCCAGTGAATCTCCTGTAGTCTCAAGATCTCAAAATCGTCCCTGTACTTCAGTACTGTACTGTTAGTTCTGGAACTAAAGCGATGTGAAAAGCCCTAATAACCCTGATTTTTATTTATTTTTTAAAGTGTGAGAAAGAAAATAATAGATTCTGCACTGCTATAGATACATTTCACAGCAGAAAGATCACATCTGTCTGCAGCTTCATTGTCAGCTCTGTTCCCACAATCCTCTCTGCCTGTTAAGGCCACGAACACATACATGTAAAACTTGCCGCCACAATGCTAGAGCAAATGCTAGTTTGTCAAAGAAACTCTTGTCTTTAGTGTGCGTCTGCTTGATTTCTTCATCTGTTTTATGGCCCAGCAGGTGAAGTGATGGTGTATCTCATCACTTAGTAAAGGAACACACATGATTTGAATCTTTCATGTCATCGCTAACCCCAAGTATGAGTAATAGTAATAGTAATCCTTTCAGTCTAGCGTGCACCACTAATGGGAGGTTTGCACTGATTCCTGTGGCTTGTTCACACAATTTATCTCCTCAATTACAGTTTCCACAGTCATGTTTAACTGAGGCCACATTTCTGAACCCTTGAATGTTTAAGATGAACAATTTGGTGGTTGTGGGGTTGTATTTTGCCCCTATTTATGCCATTTTTAAGGCTGCTAAAAATGGTTAACATGCATGTGAAAAATCTAAAAACTTTTGTTTTCTCAAAATATGTGTTTAATATCCCCTAATTTTCCAGCAATTCTCAAACAATTAGTTCGAAGCAGATTCAGTCTCTTTAAACCCCTCTTTTTCGTGAGCCTACTCTGCTCTGATTGGTCAGTCTGTTGTGATTGGTCTACCGCGTATGTGATAGGCTCATTGCCATAGTGCTGTATTTTGAACGCTCAATAAAAATATAATCAACTATGATTTATCATACTTACAGGTTGTGATGTACAGACTGCCGCAATTAAAAGGGCACACGAAACGATGGTATTTTCATATTTACTTAAAGCACAAAATAAACATGAATGAACATCAGAACGTATTTTACTTGAATACCTGTAGGGAAAGTCGTCATTACACACACTTTGTTAAGTTCAAGTCCCCCGAAGATAATCTACTATCCTGTCTGATTTGTATTTTGGACAAGATGGTAGATTCAGCGTTATGATCCGTAAGATCGCCTGTCAATCAAACTCTTTGAGAAGGGTCAGTTGTTTGAGTATTTCTTATTGCGCGTAATTAACATGTCTACAAATATTCAACGCTTAAAGTGCCCAAATCTCTGTTACAGTTGTCACGTTAGTGGGCCAATTTGTTATAGCTGCAAAAAACAACCCCCAGCAACCAAAAAAATATTTGACACTCCGTCAAACGAAGAACGAAAAATAACTTTGTTTGAAGTATATCGGGGCCTTTAGATTGGAGTGAATGAGATGAGTGAGACTGTCCTCCAACAAAAAACAACCCTATAGGTCATTTGTGCAAGCACCTTCCGACCTATATTTACGTTTTAAAGGTAAGCGCCCTCTAGCGGGCATACAAATAATGACAATGTCGTATAGTGTCTGTCGTCATCAAATGACGTATGACTGTCATTACTAATCAAAATGCGTGTTTTGTTTGAATGCAGTGTGTGGATTTTTCACATCTCGCTGTCATTAAAACATATTTTACTAGGTGTAATTCGTACGAATGACCACACCTAACCCACCCCTAAACCTACCCGTTACAAAAAGAATGCAAAATCATGTTTTATAGGGTTTCATTATCACACAAGTTCTCTGGGATTGAACCCACGATCACAAGTCAAGTCTTATCTTATAACGCATCGCTCTACAACCTGAGCTACTCCAACCCTAAATCATGTGGGAGATAAAATGGGTCTGATGGGTCGTTTTTTGCTGTTATGTACAAACAAACTATACAGCCATATTAGTTGGAGGACATGTTGAGATGACCCGTTGCTTACTAATATGCTTACTAAAACTATTTTCACACTCTGCACAATGTAATAGACACACAAAAAATCCCAGTGATTCAGACTGAAAGAGGGATTTAAATATGGCCAGTGAAAACAACTCCATCCGATCAGCACCTTAAACCACCAGGGGAAATGCTTTGGGTTTTGCCATAAAATAAAACCATCCAAGGCATTTAAGAGGCCCGTCTTCTCGTGTTCCCATGAGGCTCTGAGACAGCAGCGTTCTCACACAGCGATCCTCTCTCTGCCTATAAACTCTCATTTAAACACACACTGTGTCAAAACAAGCTAATTAACCAAATCACACTTTAAATCTTTACATGCTGTGGAGGCATTACAGCATTTAAAGGTTGTTTCACAAGCCATTATTAGAAAGAGAGAACAGTGTGTTTTACATCTACTGTGTGCTGCTTTCTCATGTGGACAAACGCTGTCGTACTTTGAGTCTATATGCAATGGAAAATACTGGAATCAGACGTCTGTGCTGCTGGTGTTATATCATCTCAGCCTCGATGCACAAATATACGTCTGGAGAAAATCTCAGAATCTGTCAATCCAATTGAGTGACTAAATGTTGCAGTTTGCAAGCTGCAAAATGAGCTTTTCTGAGAAAGAACTCATTGAAGTTTAACCACTCCAACTCGTCACATTTTGACGCTTGGTCAAGACCCTTTTGCATCACTTTCTGAAGCTCAGGGTACCCCTTTTTAGTCACTTTTTAACGTGAAGGGTCCTCCATTGTTTTCAGTTGTTTGGCTTAATGTAATGGTTTGCATGCATATATAATTATATAATTTTTTACTTTTATTGAAGCACCAAACCCCACCCCTACCCTAAACCTACTCACCTCTGAACAATATAAAACACACACAGGCAAATACAGTTACAGGTATTTATTGCACAAACTAATCATAAACAAGCAGTATAAATACATTACAAACAAGTCATGTGAAGCCATACGAAGTCTTTATGCGAAGAAGAGAGTAAAACACAAGGTTTTAATCACTAAAAATGATCCCGCTCCGTCAACGCGTTCACGTCTCATTCAGAAAACACACTCCAGTCCCGTAGAAAGATGCAATCAGTCACGAGATACACAAGAACCAATAGTATTTCACAACCAACATTGACGTAAGGATTCTTGTAGCAGCATTTTTTGAAATCGCTCACAGACTGCAGCAGCGCACAGGAAGTACACGGAAGACAGAGACAGCGACCGCGTCTATTCCTCTCATAAATCAATCGTTTTGCCTCAAAAGACTTGGAATATTAATATCTTTCAAATAAATGATGACAGTGGTTGTATCTGCCTGCTATATCTTGTGTTTTATTGACAGATGGTAGGTTTAGGGGCAGGGGTTGGGTTACGTGCTCATAAATGTGTAAATAATATCATTTAAATAAAACTGTTTTGACTGTTTACATTGAAAAATCACACCCCTACATATATGCAATAATGCCATTGATTTTACCCAATATATCTTTTAATTATGACAATAAAATAAAAAAATTATCGCGTCGGCATATTGCCACTAAGGGTTTCCTATTTAAAACAACGGAGGACCTTTCACGTCGAAAAGTGACTAAAAAGGGGTACATTGAGCTTCAAAAAGTGACGCAAAAGGGTCTTGACCAAGCGTCAAAATGTGACGAGTTGGAGTGAGACTGTATTGTTTTACACAAACAATAAATACCTGTTGTTGTTTTTTTTTAAAAAAACATTAATTTAGAAAGCTTAAATGAAAAGGCATAAACATCTGCATTTGATTTGGATTATATTCAAAGTTTAAAGTTGTTGTTGTTTTTAAGAATCTGTAATATCTGCACGTTTTTACTTTGCTGCACATAATACTGCATCTTCAAATCACCTGCTTTTAAATATACACCATGATTGGTCACTTCACCTGTTCGTCAGTGTAAGTGAGCGATTCCTGGTGACTTTACAGTGATAGTCAAGAGACTAATTCTGGTATCAGACTAATATCTGAGCAGTGCTGGAGCTGCCAGGGTTTGAATAATGTCCGTATGTTTCTGACTCTCACAGTTTCTCCATCCCAAAACACATGACATCAGCAGTTATTTCTGTCCGACGCGCCATCAATGTGCCTTTCAGTTCAGGTGAGAGCAGAAATCTCCTGACGGGACATTCTGACAGGTGAATCACACACCTCACGCACACACACACACACATGCTGATGCAACCTGCTCACAGTTAAATAGGTCTTTCTTAGCTCTGAAAATAAACAGAACGTGGTTTGATGGATGGCGGCCGCATGTGTCGATGCCCTGTGCGTGTTTAATGAAGCGAGAGGCACTCGTATTGAGATAGATGAAGACGGGGGCTCAGAGAACGAATGGCGGTCTAGACCTGCAGAGTGAAGAACTTCAATTCAACTCTACCTCAACACTTGTGACAGCGTTCCATAACATCCAAGATGTAGATAAGTTTGTTTCTTCATCTGAACAGTTTTGGAGAAATGTTGTGTTATGTGACTTGCTCAGCAATGGATGCTTTGCAGTGAATGGGTGCCGTCAGAATGGGAGTCCAAACAGCTGATAAAAACATCACAATAATCCACACCACTTCAGTCCATCAGTTAATGTGTTGTGAAATGAAAAGCTGCGTGTTTGTAAGAAAAAAATCATCAATGAGACTTCCAGCTAAAATACCTCAATCCATAATGTTGCTTTCTCCAATGAAAAAGTAATTTCGTCTGAATCAGAAGAGAAATATCAGCCTAAAACAGACCTAAAAAAATATGTGAATGGATTTTGATGTAAGAGGAGAACAGGAGTTGGACTTTTTATTTTCCTGAAGAAAGAGTTATTATGGATTATGGGTGCATATTTTGGCCAGAAGCAATAGTTTAAAGACGAAAACATATACTATTTATATCCTAAACAGATGCTATTTAAGTTTCTACTGATATTCTAAATAAGTTTTTTTTTTTTTTTCCAGATTTCATTTTAAATTTTAGGTAAGGTTTTATTAATTTTGTTGTGTGCTTTTGTACTTATATATATATATATATATATATATATATAATACATTTTTATTTCAGATTAATTAATTTATTTAAGTACATTAAGTTGAACTAAATAAAAATTGTAGTTGTTGTTGGTGCTGATAGTGCCGACATGTAGCACGGTTTTGGGCATCCCCTGTTCGAATCCCGACTCGAGGACCTTTCCTGATCCCATCCCCCTTTCTCTCTCCCACTTTGCTTCCTGTCAGTTCTGATCTGTCCTGTCACAATAAAGGCTAAAAAATGGCAAAAATAATCTAATAATAATAATAATAATAATAAATTTGAATTAATTGTTGCTTTGGTCAATATATGAGCAATGTCACACTAGTAGATGTGAGGTAGGTAATTGTACCTTAGGTAATCACAGCGTGCTAATATACAACCGTATCTCATGTCTACGAGTGTGATATTGCGTTTATACAGCAGTTCGTTGCCACAGGTGTTTAAATAAATAAACAAAATAACAATGGAGCTCGTTTAAAAGCTCTTTTTTTGTGCAGAACTACTTGCACCACAGATTCAAAGGCAAAGTTTGACAGTTTAACAGCTGAGCCCAAGCCTCTGTTACTAATTCCAAAACGTCACTAGTAATGAAGGAACATTGAGTTGCTTCATTAAAGCTTACTTAAAAGGGAGTATTATAAAGTTTTATGAAAGACAGAATCGACTGAGCAATTATGATTACCTGCATCTGATTCAGCATTTATTCTTCAGATCAATCTCATATTCACAATAAAACATTGGATTGAACATCTGATAGGCTCATACACTCCTTTCATTGGGTACTACACTTTCAGTTACCATTTATTTTATATACTGTATATAGTAGGGATGCACCGATAATGATCAGCCGATATGTTTGCGCGTTTTGTCAGTAAAGCCAGTCCACAGCCGTTGTTCACTGACGAGCTGTGCAAATCCACGTTGATAGTGAACACGGTTTTCCGCAGCTCATCAGTGAACAACGGCTGTGTGTAGTATATACGGCTCAATGTGAAATCACGCACCTGATGGCATTTACCGCTGATTACAGGACGGGCTTTACTGACAAAAAGCGCAAACATATTAGCCGATCATTATCGGTGCATCTATCTATTTCTGTTTTTAGCTGGTCTCCCAGCTAGGCTAGGCTGGTCAAGCTGGTTTAAGCTGGTTGTTCCAGCTGGTCTTCCAGCCTTGCCAGCTAAATAAGTGGTCAAAACTCCTAAAAAAAAAAAAGGAGGTGTTCTCTCCCTAGGCAGACAGCAGACTAGTCAGCACTCTAACCCATAAGATTTTACTCCAAGGTTTATAATACAGCCGGATTAAATGCAGAGTTTAATCTAGGGCCTGATATTTGTAAACACAGTTGAGAATCCACTCTGTCAGACATTTTACACCGGCCTTCGTTTATTCAATTAGCGCTATTTATTTTCGCAGCAAAATTCCCCAGTAGCACCGGCTTAGGCAAACACAAGCCGTAATTTCTCCACGTTTGTTTTTCTTAGAAAATAATTAGCACCATAACGACTTGTTTGTCAAGCGTGTTTTCACAAGGCTGACGTGTCATTTTCTAAAACATGCTTGTATATAAATATATTATGCAGACGTATGCTATATGTTTATACATAATAATAAATGTATATATTTACGTATGTGTTTCTCAGTGGGAGGCAGAATTTCGGAAAAACAGAAGCCGCTCTCCGACTCTATCCCCACCGCAAAAAGCTAAATAAGGTTCTTTATACAGGTACTCCTGCGCTATAGTTAGCGTGCAACTGGCGCGGCGCCTGCTGATGACATCAGTGGTGTTGACTGCAGCGTGGATGAGTGATGACCACTGTCTGTACATGTGCGTGAGTGTGTTTTCTGCTGGCCAACAACGCCGCGGCTGTGTGAGGCGATGCGGTAATGAGGCTGAGTCTGTCACTCTGGTAGGACGCAGATCTCTGTCACCTGCCCCACTGCAGGTACACGGCCAGTGCTTAGCCAACGCTTGGCCCGTGAAGAGCCCCCCGCTGACTCCGGGTTCCCCCTTTCCATCGCCTGTCTAAAAGACTCGAGACAGTCAGCACTTTCCATAAATAAACTACACTTCATGTCCTGTGACTTTGAGGCACAAATCCCAAACAAACTATCATCTACTACATATTAACATGAAATAAAAACACATCAAACGTCTGTTTCTCATTCCCCAAATTGGTCATCATCTTCACCAATCATCTTTCCAATGGTTCTGTTTAATTTTAGACCAAATCTTCAACCATGTTACTGTTTTATAGCATAATATATATATTATATATACAGTGTGCGATTTGTAGAGGGGGATAGGGGGATTTCCCCCCTCTTGGTCTATGCATTCCTGTCTCTGCTGAATTATCTTTATCCCCAGGATAAACGTGCTATGAAGTCCCATTTTTAATCAAATGATTGGCAAAAGGCACTTTGAAGTTCCGTTTTAATTCTTTATATACAGTGCCCTTCACTAATATTGGCACCCTTGGTAAATCTGAACAAAGGTGGCTGTGAAAATAAATCTGCATTGTTTATCCTTTTGATTTTTAATTTCAAAAATGTACAAAATTCTAACCTATCATTGAATTAAAACAATTGGAATGGGGAGAAAATCTCATTGTGAAATAAATGTTTTTCTCCAAT